>CM060961.1:122844182-122861682 GCA_030765045.1 Tenodera sinensis | reverse complement strand
AAAACTGAAACACAAAAACAGTTCGTAAACACAATCTAAAATTCCTCGTGACCTTTCATCTCGTGACACAAAACGCTAATTATGCTCGACTGTTCACACAAAGAACTCCCATGATTCTGACTAAAAACTATTCCCACGCTCCAAACAGCTCCGACGCAACGATTAAATGTCTACAACTGCCTGAAGATACACTCCATTCTCTCTCTTTCGCTCTCTCTTTCTCTGTCTGTCTCTGTCTCTCTGTCTCTGTCTCTCTCTCTCTCTCTCTCTCTCAATACTGACTATACACACACACACACTTAAAGCTAAGTGCCATCAGCTCTCTCGTTCAACACTTAACGACTCCGAAGAACTCTCACCGTCGATTCGCTTATATAGGTGAGAATGGGGTACCTAGCATGGATGTTTCTCGAAATTGACCTTAACTCGAACTTCTCATAAATGAACCGGCAGTCGAAAGCTTCTAGAACGGTCTGGAAACGCTTTGTTCTGCCGAAATCATAGTCGTCTTTGTTCTGACCGCTCCATTGTCGTCGGCCACGTATTTACAAACAGTGTGAACACTGAGCCGCTGCCGGCCGATGTCAATATTTTTCCTAGGATATTACAATATTTACAATATTTCAACAGTTTAGAAAGTGACGCCATTTATGAGGAACTATTATTCCTGAGAGTAACTAGGTCATTTTATATAATTACGATATTGTTATTACAATCATTTAGCTCCAAATGCCTAATAAATATAAAGAACTGTTAGAGGTTTCCGTAAAATAAAACCTATTATCTAAGCTTTAAGTTTAAACTATATCACAGCAGAAAAGATTTTATTAGTTTTGTAAACATCACATGACTCTTCTTACACTTATGAACACACATACCGGGTAGTAGGTACTACTTCGCTCATACGTTAACAAGTGATTCTACATGAATAACAAGTGTGTCAATAAAGAACTGTTTGGCCGGAAAAAAATAATTTGTGCCAAATATTTGGAGCACACTTCTTGACAAATGGATGATAATGGTTTATTATTTCTCAAACATTATGAGAACAAGGCTATATGGCATTTCTACCTTAATTCGAACGAATTTAATAACAATTTAATGTTAATATGTCACGCAAAGTTTAATTTAGAAGAGATTTGACGTCACGCTAACATTAAATTGTGATTAAATTCATGCGAATTAAGACGGAAATGATTACAGCATTGTTCACGCAATGTTTGCGCGACAGTTAGTGAAATGATAAATCATTTATATCCATTCATCAAGAAGCTATATGACTCCAATTATTTGGCTAGTTGACAATTTTTTTTCGGCAAAACGGCTCTTTATTGACAATAATTATATTGGACATATTGGTTACACTCATCAGTAGAATCCTTGGTTAACGTATGGCCGAAGCTACACCTTCCACTCTGTATACAGGGAGACAGAGAGATAGAAATTACCCTTATATTATGAGCTATTCTTTCTTCTTAATTTAGAATGAGGTTCTGTATGTTTTAGTAGTCTATGTCTACTGGTGCTAAGCGCTGTTTAATCGTGTAGGCGCTCTTCCCACTGGTTATGGTGTGTGTGGTTTGAGGTTCATTCCAAACTTCAGGAGACAATCTTCCTTCATTCTATTAACGTGCTCTCTCCATCATTTTCTTATTTGTTTAATGTCTGTAATCCCACATATTTTCAGTCCTTTCATCACATCACGAATATCTGTCATTAAAATGTAAATTTTCATTTCATTTGTTCTAACAAATGGTTCTGTTTTCTTTGTGTCAGTTCCTGTCTCCGCTGTGTACATCATCGCTGGTCTAACACAGGTTTCATAGTGTTGGAGATTACTCTCTGCGTCTGTAACAGGGTTGGGATGCCACTTTGGTTTACGCCAGTTAAGTCAATGGTGGGCAAAAGCGGATTCATGAATCCGTGTGATTCGTGAACATTTCGCCGTATAGCTATGCAACACAACGGTACACACCCCCTTCCTTAGTTGCTTTCAGGAGTCCACAGATCACACTCACAGTGATTTCGGGACCGGTATTAGTAGAGGAATTATGTCCGTCAACACAGGCTACCTTATTTGTAACAAGATATTGCATTTTTTTAGCCAACATTAAATGGCTTTACTGTAGATATGTTGCATACAATGAAAGCAGTGTTTTTGAATCTGCATTTTTATGTACATTGAATATACTTTCTATCATTATTATCATCATCATCCATCCATCCATCATCATCATCATCCATCCATCCATCATCATCATCCATCATCCATCATCACCCATCATCATCATCCATCCATCATCATCCATCCATCATCATCCATCCATCATCATCCATCATCATCCATCCATCATCATCCATCCATCATCATCCATCCTCATCATCATCCATCATCATCCATCATCATCATCCATCATCATCCATCATCATCATCCATCATCATCCATCATCATCATCCATCCATCCATCATCATCCATCCATCCATCATCATCCATCCTCATCATCATCCATCATCATCATCCATCATCATCATCCATCATCATCATTATCCATCATCATCATTATCCATCATCACCATCACCACCACCACCATTATCATTATCATTATCATTATCATCATCATTATCATTATTATCATTATTATTATTATCATTATTATTATTATTATTATTTCTTTGTTGTGATTCCAGATTTAGAGCATGCCGAAGTTCTAGAAGGTTTACAATCTAAACATAACATACGACATGCCATGTGACAACTCAACCAATAAATCAAATTATGAATACTTATTTAAAATGTGTAAAATCCCTTTGGTACTGTACCTTCTTAAGGAGTTAAAAGGTGAATTAGTTCACATAGATATCATGATTTCAGGAATTTTGAGAATGACATTTCAATGTTTGTTAGGCCCTTTACTGCAGATGTACTCGTAGTCAATATACGAGTTAACTTACAATGTGAACTTAGATCTACAAACAGATCTAGTGACAAAAAATAATTGCAGAGATTTAGTTGGCACAAACGTACTAGAAGAACTGTGTAGGTAATGTATGCTGGCTTGAGAGAATTTGCTGCTTCTGTTATAGCAAACTTTTGCTTCACACCTGTC
This sequence comes from Tenodera sinensis, assembly GCA_030765045.1. Taxonomy (NCBI): domain Eukaryota; kingdom Metazoa; phylum Arthropoda; class Insecta; order Mantodea; family Mantidae; genus Tenodera; species Tenodera sinensis. The sequence goes on along the minus strand of CM060961.1, from coordinate 122,858,572 downwards.
TGAACAATTGTTTTTTTTTTACTAATGAACATAGAAAAATCAAAAATGAGATCTTGCTGACCACTCGGCACAGCTGTACATTGCTGTTACAGATATTACGCCAGAGTTTCAACGTGTTCTCCTACGTTCGGTTGGTGACAATGTGTTTAATTCTGATTTCACATAATAAATCTATGGCCACTTCTTTCCTGTTTGGAAAGAAAATGCGCTGATCGTTAGCTGTATCAATTCATCGCTGTCAAAAGTTCAAGAAGCAAAGAACTATCACTCCTCCAACCAGCAAGAATGTTACGCTGGTTGCGTGCACAGTGGATTAGGAGCAGAGACTACTCTGGCCCGCCCCTGGCGGAAGTGCTACCTTTGCCTTCTGTCCTCTTAGGTTCAAAGTTCTGCTGACAATAGATGTATTGAGACCATCTCCAATCTCGTTCTCCGATGCCAGTGGCTCTAGTTGTAAGGTACGAGGTAATCAACAACACTTTAAGTTGACTGATAAATTTAATGAAAGCTAATGTTGAGCTGTTTGAAGCGAGTTGTCGACTTTTAGAGGTTGGAGAATTGAACTCTTTCTGAATATTATCAGTCAAAATGGTATAACTATTCTATAAAATATACTAAAATCTGAAGTATCCAGACTATACGGTTTAAAAATATGTGCTTCCGAAATGTCACATTGCCGTGAATTGCAGAAATGTTAAGCAGAGGGTTTCCCGTTGGTGACCGCTAAATTTGCATAACCCATGCGCGATTCTTGGCGCTAAGGCTGCCGATAATCGATCGCGCTAAACACGTAACATTGCAAAGGACGACTCCTAATGACTTAGCTGTCGACGGGCCCATAAACTCAACGCTCACACACTCTTAAAAGATGAAAGGAGAGACCTGGGTATTAGAAATAGCGCTATTTTTCTTAAAGGTAAGCTCTTCCATGCCTACGAAACACTGTTTCTTTGGTACATTCTAAGAATCTTGTTCCCATTCTAATTTTAAGGCTTTTTTCTTTCTTTTTTATGTTCTATTTATATGCCGCGTTTAACATCGGTCATATCGGCGGCTTTTAACCTACTGGAACAATTTTTCAACAGCAATGGTGTTAATTCGTTCAACAATGGTGTTAAACTTTGGGTTTCTATTGCTTTGGATTAACTTATTACATTAAATTCACACACACACACACACACACACACACACACACACACACACACACACACACATTCATTCATACATACTTCCAGACTTTAGGGAGGATGGAAAATAATCCTATTTAAAGAAAAATTCCCACGCTGCAGCTGGGAATTGAAACCGAGACTTCATGCACAGCAGACTCCACCGTCTGAGCTACAGGGCCAGTGTTTCAGATGTTTTGTCTACGCGAGTGTCTGCAATTTCCTGGATCTTAAACCTACCTGATTTCCAGGGATCTGGCCATTAGGCTAATGGTCGACTGAATTCACTAGAACCGTAGTTACCTGGGCTACACTAGCTTATACTAATTGTCCTTAGCTCGGCTTTAAATTTCCTCATCTAAAGACTCATGATAATTGGTAGCTTTAACTGTACGGGTTTGAACGTGCACAACTAAATTCTGAAACACTTAGAAAGAAACTAATTCTCTACTTTAAATGAAGTCACCTATTCCTTTTTCATATAAGAAGTCCTTTAAATATTCAAATATTGGCAAGCATTGTAACAGTCATTACAAAACAATGAATGTCATTTGTAGGTGTTCACTGTTTGAAGGCCAAAGGGCAGCGGTGGCCTGGTTGTTCGCGTTGTCATTTGCATTGGCGCAACTCGCCTCGTGGGCGTAGATAATACAGTGATTTTCAATTAATTACACTTTAATTGACCTTTACCATCACAATGTTATTTATTTGTGGAGTTCAGTAGAACACAATATCACCTATTATATTAATTATAGTATTACGCCAAGCCAAGATAGTATCCATAACCTGAACTAATATTTCCCATTTGCGGACGTTATCTCCACGTAGTTAATGTAAGTAATATAATATACTAGATGATCCTAGAACATTTACACCAATTTACATCGCTCGAACTGTCATCTATCGCGAGGAATAGGGGCAATGAGCAGAAACCAACAGAATGAGTCATGTGAGTTGTCTAACTGGCAGGCGCGGACCAAGTTCGTGGAGTTCTGGTTGAACAGCGAAGCCCATTAACACTTTCTCTACTGCGTGCTTCAGCGAGCAGAAGTACTGTATTCCACCCAAAAATAATATGCCGAGGTTTCACCACAAATACATGTTTTAAAACTCCCAGAATTTTTGGAAAAATGCGTGTGTCCGCCTGCGTGTGAACAGCAAAACTCAAAAACTATAAAGCAGTTAAATAAACTTGTTATTAAAACTCAGCATTTTCCAAAAATGCTATACAAATATTTCTAAAAATGAAATACCTTACTCCAAACAACTTTTCACATGAAAAAAAAATCGAAAATATGAATTTTCTCAAAATAGCTCTTAAGGTTTTGATTAAATTGCCACGTGTATTAACTATTTCCACGAAAGTGAAATGCATATCTTAAATTTTCTGGGCCTCTGAAGTGTCCATCTTGGATTACTTTTACATAACTTGTAAACCGTAAGTAAGAGAAAAAATCTTACTACACAAAAATGCCGATCTCGTAATTTGTTATTTTTTTAACGAGTTAACCGTCTCGGACTTTTTATTTGCTTGATTTTTCAACACAGTCATTTATTCGACGTTTTCTCTCCTGATGAAAATTCTTCACATGAATTCGTGGCAAACAAACTCAAAATTTGATATGGGAAATTGAATGTCGTTATGGCATCTTGCATGAAATCCAAGAAAATAGCAATATGACTCAACTATTCCTTAAGTTAAAACAATTCACTATTAGAGAAAATGCCAGTAAGAATTCCTTTTAAATTGGAAGTTCTCCATGTTATATACAATGTTCTAAGTAACCTTTTATAATACAGTGATACTACTACCACCACCACCACCACCGCCACCGCCACCATTACCATTATTATTATTATTATTATTATTATTATTATTATTATTATTATTATTATTATTATTATTATTATTATTATTATTATTATTATTATTATTATTATTATTATTATTATTATTATTATTATTATTATTATTATTATTATTATTATTATTATTATTATTATTATTATTATTATTATTATTATTATTATTATTATTATTTTACAGAAAGGCGCACCCGAGCGCGTGCGTATGTGTACATGTAACAGAGGTAAAAGGTCATATATCAGGTAAACACAAAATTTGATACCTGAGTAAGCCACCTCTGACGAATTTATTTGAAGTATCTAATACATATAAATATATAAAGTGTGCAGTCTTTAATTTTCTATGAGATAGCTTATGAAGCTATCATTCTCAATGGTTTTTATATAACCGAGAAACCATAAAATATAGCGTAAATCTTATTCAGGAAAATATATACAGCTCGTGCAGTATTCAACTTGTGTCAAATAATCTTAACGTAGCATTAGTCATCTTAATGTGTAAGTTGGGCTGAAGTGTATATTGTCGCCAACTATGAACGTTTTGAAACGACGAACAATATAATTTTTACATGAATTCGTGAAAAATAAGAAAACTGCAGCTTAAATAATTTATGGAAATTTGAAATACTGGCAAAAGAGATCCTGCTTTATGAGGATAATCTGACAAAAATATGTTAGTTGATAATGGATGGAGAAAGCTATGAATATTTGAAACCAAACCTTTGTTTTAGCTCATGTTAAAGCACTTATTAAACCCCTTCTTGTCTGTCTGTTCGGTAGTAATTTTGCAATCAATTTTGAAATTCCCTATGCGGTAGATTTTTTTTTTCAATTAAAATCCTCCAACATTGTGTCATATCGGACGAATGAATGAAATGAAACGGGTGAAATGATGCTCAAATGAGCCCGAGGTCCATGGAGCTTTAAGTTACCCGACTTTCGTCTTCTCAGGGTAGGGAAAACCTCGGAAAAAACCTTACCCGGATAACTTACCCTAAGCGAGATTCGAACTCGCGACCTCTTGGACGTGAACAAAACTGTGTGACAATGCAAAATTAACACACTTTCAAGAAAGTAATCGCATCCTAGATTATCCTTCACATGGAAAATCTATTTCAATTTTGATTAAACTAACTTCACAATGAGCTAGACTCGAACCTTTAAACATAGCTCAGAACTGGGTGACAATGTAATATTGATTCGCTTTCAAGAAAATTCCCGCAACCAAACTACTCTTTATGTAGAAAAAATTTTAATTAGCTTCACGATGAGCTGGAGACTAATCTTTAAATGCAACTCAGAACTGAATGACAATGCAATCCTTAAGTTTCTTTCAAGTAAGTCTCATCACGTCAAACTACCCTTTAAATGGAATTTCATTTGAAACTTTCAATACAGCTCAGAACTGGATGAAACAGACAAGCAGATAAGGTTTTTTAGTTTTAATCATTTAAATAAAAAGTTAATTAATATACCACGTTTTTAAAACGAACTAAAATGTGAAAAAATAATTTCTCTTAAGCCCATATAGATTCGTAATTCCATACAGATTATCCTGAAAATTTGATTGTGAATTTTTATTAGCTATGAAAATACCTGTAATCTTTAAAATGAAAAACTTGGAGCGCAGCAATATATAATTATAAAGAGTGTAGTGAACAGCTGTTGCTGAAAAAAACAGTTCATATCATTTGCAGTTCAATGAAATTGTTAGCGACTTAAGTAACCTATTCATTAATCGATTATTTATTGCATGCCTAAGTACTCAGGGTCCTGAAAGTAATATTTCCTGTTAATTTTAGCAAGCCTTACTAAAAATACTGATAAAAAGTATTATTATCAATAAATTATTACCTACTACAAAGCGGTTTTCCCTAAATACCCAAGGTGATATTCAAAGAATGTCATTTATCCTCCAGTATACTTCTTAGTAACCATCGAGAAAATGGGGCGATAAATTCTTGTGCGGTAAATCAAATATTTAAACGTAATTTAAGGGAACAAGCTAGTCTAAACATACAGAAATTACACCTGAATGAGTTAAAATAAGTGAAATTACCACTGCTATTAAAATTTTGAATAGTTTTTCCTGAAATTTATGAATTATTTTATAAAGCATGGAAATTGTTTCAAGTAATGACTTGCATTGATAGCTTATGTAGTTGAGCCTAAAAAACTTGTTTCATTCAGAAAAAAAAATAATTAAACGTACTCTTAAAACATGTGAGTTCAAGTACCTTTTTCTATGAAACTACTTGCAATACAGAATCGCATTTTTGTGTACTTGTTTTTAGCATAACCAGCTATCTTCTAATCTCAATTGTTTAGTTATTATATCAGTTTACTAGAAATTTAAAAATACATTTGTGCAGTCAAAAAAGGAAAAATGTGGAAAATTTGCTTTCTTAATAGGTACCGCTAATATATGTTATAAAATTATTGTGATTCTAAAGGTTCAACTAGTGTTGTATGTCTGTATTGAAAACTTCAGCTCAGAGAGACGATATAATTAAAATAGTTGATGTGAAAATCATTAAATTTTGAGCTATGAATTGAATTGCAATCCATTTAGGAAAGTTCCTCTAATACTTTCTGAGAAAAAAATACCTTAATTCACGTGTCTTAGAGTAAATTTTATCACTTTTTTCCTGTATGAAATAATTTTATAGACTCAAACCACATAAGCTATCAATGCAAATAACGACTTGAAATAGTTGCATCCTTTATAGAATTCATAAAAATTTCAGGAAAAAACACTGAGTACGGTAAGAGCAATAGCAATTTAACTTAACTGACTATGGTGTGATTTCTGAGTTCATATTATCTTGCCCCCTTAACTTTATTCTCATTGTAAAGATCTACGCTAGACAAATTGTACTCGTAAAGTTGAAAAGTTAAAACAGTTCACTGAGTAAGTCAACAGGAGGCTAGTATAGTTCACTAGAAAAGCACCAGGCTTTATGACACCGCAGAAGCAGTTCTACGAATTTCATAGCAAAGCGCATGTCTTTCTTTCCAAAAGTTTACGTCATTTCAGTCATTCCCGCCTAATGGCCGAAACCCAGTTTTCGCTGCCACATAATTACTTAGGTGCTGCTAGCGCTTTATAAAATCGATTCTCTGTTTTGTCCTTGCCATAGCTTTTAAAACCCTCGCAGGTGTTCGTGGAGGAGAGTCTTATTATTTTCTCTCACTCCTGATGCTCAGTCCACACATTCAGAATGCGAGAATTCTCTCAGACACATCCGTGAAGTATACGTTTTAAACACCTTTCAGCTTACAAAAAAACTGAAAGTGTCAAAAATTTAAGGTATAAATTGATGGTGAAAGAACGGTGCTATATAGCTGTATGAGGGCTGGTGCACTACCCCAAGTTATTATACCTACTTTAAATCTCTTTGAAGACAAAGATATGAACCTTGGCCTTTAATTTTGACCTTAACTTACATGATGGTTTTCTTTCTCCTTTCCTTGTTAGCAGAAATAACACTAGTTCAGACACAAATGGCTATTAGCATTATCAAAATCTCAAAATACAGAGCAATTGAGTGTATTCAATCCATATAACGTTCTCTACTCACTTCCAAAAACTATTCTCAAATTATTATTCTTCTATTTACTTTTTATTAATCGAGATAAACCATGGCCTGTTTTACATTTCCTGTAGCTATAAGAAGGCGAAAGTGATAGGTTGTTAAAACTTCTATACTCTTTGCATGGCCACGAGAAAAAAAAAATGAATTACTGCTCAAAAAGGTATGGGGTATTTTAAAACCCAAATCAATAACAAGGAATCTCAAATTAACATCACAAAAAATAAAAATTTGTCATCAATCGTGCGTACAACCAGCTCTATATATTTCGTGTAGTAACCTTTTCTTATTCCTTACTGTTTGCCAAGTATACGAAAGTCATTCCAAATGAAGACGACTTCAAGGCTATTCTTAGAAAATTCAAGCTACACATTTTATTTACCATATTTATTTATTTCTTTATTACTAAGCTATATACATGTGAATATTACCGGTGTTCAGCCCTGGCTCATTGCCAGTCATATTCTTATTCTACAATAATTCCTTAATTCTAACTTATTCTATCACTTATATCTTATTGTTCAACTCCATTTACTGTCCAGATCCATTTATTTTTCACATTATGTAAAAATCTTCCTACCCTCTTACTGTCTTTATGAAGCATTTCAACTATAGATATATTTCTATTCATATTCGACCATTTATTTACCATATAAGTATCTCAAATACGTAGTATTTTAATCAAAATTGTGGGAGCCATTTTTGACATAATCTAAAATTTTAAAAAATGTTCCCTGCAAATTATAGTTTGGGCATTTTTGTTAAGTCTTCGTGCCGCACCTTTGGAAGTTATGAAGTTAAATACCAGATGTGGCATTTATCGAACTTTTTGAGTTGCGCTGTTCACAAAGATAAGCGCTTTTCTGTTCCAAAAACGACTCGGGGGTGGGGGATTCGGGAAGTACCTTTAGTCAGTGAATTTGAGATAGGAAACCTTTACCCATCTCGTCAAACCTTGAACCTCTGGCTATGAGTTTCTTAAGTGTCAAACGTCATGAGCAAGTCAACTGTTACTAGATTATAGGCAAGGAAATTGTACGAGAGTACTTTATCTGCAGTCTTTTGGGCTTGCAGAAGCGCACCCTTGGCCATTGTTGTGGAGCATTCTTTGTGGTGATAATGGTTTGAATGTTGATAACGTGAAGCTAACTGTTCAATTCCTATGCCTAGTAATTACTGGACTGCGGCAAAATAGTAGTTGTGCAGCATTCTTTGTGGTGATAATGGTTTGAGTGTTGATAAGGTGAAGCTAACTGTTCAACAATTCCTATGCCTAGTAATGACTGGACTGCGGCAAAATAGTATCAAATCAGTACGTTTACGGAACATAACACAGCAACAGCAGACATCACCATGGCCATCACCATCGCCACCACCATCGCCACCACCATCGCCACCACCATCGCCACCACCATCGCCACGACCATCGCCACGACCATCACCACGACCATCACCACGACCATGACCATCATTATCATTATCATTATCATTATCATCACTATCACTATCACTATCACTATCACTATCATTATCATTATTATTATTACTATTACTATTATTATTATTATTATTATTATTATTATTATTATTATTATTATTATTATTATTATTATTATTATTATTATTATTATTATTATTATTATTATTATTATTATTATTATTATTATTATTATTATTATTATTATTTAGAAAGGCCCCTCGTAAAAATGCCAAGTGCCTTGAGCAAAACTCAAGTGGGATCCTTTAGATGACGAAGAGTAGAAGAATTGTGTAACTTTTAGACCTTGAAATATATATCAAGTTAGAAAACTTATTAAAAGCTAGCCGAGGCCCCAGCTCTCACCGAGTCATTGCATTATCCACTGTGTCGCTTACCTGTCACCAATTTCTATTCCTCATTAAGTTTTTTTTTTTTTTTTTTTTTTCCTTTCACTCATTTCGATTCTATTTTTCGTTTTCTTACTCTCCAAGTCTGTTCCACTCTGTATTTACTTTCCCCTTGCTCTCTTTGTGCAATGTGCGTATTTTTAACGAAATTTCCTTTTCGGGATGTTGATACAAGTTAAAACATAAGTAAAAGGTTTAACAATATACAGACCTGTTGCCTCTTCCTTCACAATGAGCTTGGAACTATGACATTTCTCGCGGTAGACGCTTTATTAACACAAATAATAATAATAATAATAATAATAATAATAATAATAATAATAATAATAATAATAATAATAATAATAATAATAATAATAATAATAATAATAATAATAATAATAATAATAATAATAATAATAATAATAATAATAATAATAACTATAACAATAATTATTATAACAACGAAAATGTAGCACAACTTTCACTGATGTGCAAAAAAAAAAAAAAAAGCTTAGCCCTGAATTAAATCATGGTTTTTTGTGTAGATATAGTCATTCTGAACAATAAGTGAGCAGCATAATTTTTCCATCACCTACCATTTTCGGGGGTTGAGATTCAAAGGAATTAAATATTATAATGCTAATTGGGTTATATATCCAACAGCCCAAATTACTAGGTCTAGAAGCCTCCAACTATCTAGGTAAATTCCTTCAATAAAGTAGACAACTGAAAAGGAGGAATTTCTCTACATTCATCTCTTAAGGGGGATGTAAGTAAGTAGAAATTTCAGGATTTTTCGAAAATCCATTCAGAACAACTTAATTGAGCACGGAGGATCTTCATCAATATCGCAAAAAATGCCGAAAAGTATTAATATCTGGAAATTAAACTAAAAGAAAAATTAAATCGTTAGCTCGGGGTTTTAATGCTAAAATCAACATTTTTGCGATAATGATGCTCCTAGCTTTTGAAGACTGTGGGTGATGGAGAGATTTCATTGCCAGTTTTAGACTGAGGGTAGGTAAATATCAGCGGTTACTCATTATTTCATCAACAAATTTGTCGACCAATCATGCCATCGAAAGTTTGTATATAATAAAACTCGTCAAAAATTATGCTCATAAATTTCTTCTATAACAGTTTTCATAAAACTCATTAATCTTAAGACATTTCTATTGTGTAAGCCTCATAAGATCCGCTTATTTGTGGAAATTAATTTAGATGTACAGCCATTTTCTGAACAGAACCTTAGGTATTATAACAAGTTCTATAAGAGTACGAAGGTTTGGTTGTTCTTACGTGAAAAACTAACACACGCACGCACACATGTACTATACACCATTTTAATGTTACGTGTGGCCCCAAAGCAGCCCGTTATGCACCTCAATGTGGCTTATTCTTCCAAAATCGAAACGTATTGAAATGTTTTGATTGCAGTTTTATTAAATGTGTAGATATTTTCCTCTAAAATAAAACCCTGAGAACTTTCAGACTTTATAAACAACGCTTAATACAATTTCTGAATTCGAAACAAAGCATAGGATTAAATTACAGTAACGAAGTTTTAAAGGTGTCTGCAACCTTACAAGTAGTTTTACGCTGTTAATTGATTTTGCACGTATACTTTAAATCCTTTCAAAGAGTTCGTAAAAGAACGAGCTATGACAATACAACGTGAAACATCGAAAATGTAGAGTAGAGTATGTGATACTATTATTTTATACACAAAACGAAATATTATAATAATCTCGCAAAATATATATGATGGTTGTATTTATGTTTTGCGTTTGATATACTAATGCTAATATTTTATCAAGAAGATTTCGTTTGGAAGCCTTATAATATATCAGAGCAGCGTAGCTAAAATTAAACCACCAGATTCTCTCAGAGTTCCACTTGAGCATCAAAGAATCGTTGCTGTGAAAATAAGCTATAGAAAATGAAACGTATACAAACAGGAAATTACTCCCAAAGCTTTGTTTCTAACCTATAGATAGTGCTACGTTCCATGAAACGCAAAATAGAGTATTACAACTTCATCCTGTCAATATGAAACAGTCAAGATCTAAAGTCGCTTACAAAACCCTCCAGCTATTCATTTCAGACAGCTGCCTTCAAAAATTAAAACGTCAAAGAATAAATAAAAGTATAACACCACTGAATGAGTTTAACGTAACGAAAGCACACCCTTAGGGATGTAACGAAGCAATCAATAGACCAAAACGCTGACATTTACAGGTTGTTAGCGGTATAAGTGGAGCTATTTCTACTGGCAATCGAGAATACATGATAAACAATATTAAATCAAATATTTGTTTCATTTCCGGACTTGTAATTTTAATTATTACGTCTTCAGGTTGGTTAGTACCTCAGTGTAGACGTGGCACAGAAGGCGTGTTGTATCGCAACTAGTTCGAATGCTTTATGCAATGACTTCAGTCTACCTAGGCCTGTAGGTCACTGTTGAGGTGTGAAGTAAAACGGATAGTCCATCTAACAGGCGTTGTTCATTTTGTGGCGCAGTTACCACCATGCAAAAAAAAAAAAAAAAAAAAAAAAAAGTCAAGTAGTAAAATATGTGTATGGTTTGCTCGAAAGAGCAGTTATGTATGTTAATTACTCGCTACCTTATACGGTATTGCACGCAAGTATTTTGTAAGTAAGAGTTGGAAGATCAGGGCGAGTTACCCGCAGCAAACCTAGCATTATCACAAAGAAAGGTACTTAAAATCTGCAAGTTTACTTCGCCGCGTATCCACTTTCAAAGCAAAGTCACTATCGGGAAAGAAGTAAGTAAAGATATTCGCTAAGTAACGTTACTATTGACTTTAAAACATTTTAAACTTGCACACTAAGTACAAGGGTGTTAACATCACAACAGCTATTAAGTCATGAAGCACAAATCGCGCGTAAAATTAAGTAAGAGTCATTAATGCATACGGAGTAAAGTTCTACCATGTAAAGTTATTGCTTCCGACAAACGTTCCAGTAATAGCTTATTGTTATAATCTCAAAGTTACTCTAAACAGTACCAAAAGAAATAACAAACACAAAAATTAAAAGAGAAGGGAACAAGACAGGCATTAAAAATAAAAAATAAACAGAAAATTACCCGATTAAACCTATTAAAAAGCAGGAAGAAATATTAAAGCCCACACAGGGTCACGTTGCCAGAGAAAAGAAATGTTGGCGAAAACTAAGTTCAAATTATATCAATGAAAAGAAATAAAGTAGATGAGCACAACTCACAATTAGCGGAGCAAGTTGTATATCAATACCTTTAGCAAAAGAGCATAATTAAAACAATGCTACTGTACAATAATTGCTGTGCAATACTGCAATAACAACCCCCCCCCCCCACACACACACATATCGTGAAATTGAAATTACCCTATGAAAGCACATAAGCTTCCTATTAGAACATGAAACAATCTTTCACTAAGTCAGCAGCAAACTGTCAAAAATCCCCAAATTGCATCAAAATTACTGTTTGCATAAGATCGGGTAGCATTAACTATTAGAAAATGAATTTTGAGATCATTAATGAGTAATGAAAGTTGACATTTGACAATAAATTTGAACTAAAATATATTTGTCACAAAAACGTGCTAGATTCCATTTAAATGGGAAGCATTAGAATACTAAAGCACACACTAGATTCCAAAATATAAAATGGCAATAGTTGAATAAAGTTGAAAGTAGGACAAATTCCAAAGCAAATAACAACACCAAAACTGCACTGGCTACTCATTCGAATTAGTGCACTTTTAGTGTTATACAAGAAATAGTAAATACTGTCACATACGCTGAGCAGTATTTAAGGTAACGTGACATTCAATAAAGAAAATGGATTAAACGGTATAAAAAGAAAAGATGCTACAAGCACTCAATGAAAACGTAACCACGAATTGTATACTGGAAAATGTTAAATGCAATACTACTGCAGGGATGCTCAGCGACTGCTACTTTTATATTTGCCCCTTTAAATAAATGAACAAATAAATACACACAACACACATACACACATACATAATTACATAAATAACTATATATAAGTAATCATAATAACAATAGCAGTGACGACAATGACGATAATGATGATGATGATGATGATAATAATAATAATAATAATAATAATAATAATAATAATAATAATAATAATAATAATAATAATAATAATAATAATAATAATAATGATAATAATAAAAAATAAAAACAATAATAAAAACAATAATAATAATAATAATAATAATAATAATAATAATAATAATAATAATAATAATAATAATAATAATAATAATAATAATAATAATCGTACTTTTAAATATCATTGTATATTTGCGCAGAAAAAAGTGAAACACTTAAGTTACGTTAAGGAAATTAACTGCTTGAGAAAACACCAAATTTCCTCTTTTGAAAGGGAGTGAAAATATTCCAAGCCAATAAGCCAGGCCCAAACGATAAAACTGGATTTCTTTTACAAGAATTACTGAACACTTACAAACTTTTCAAGTATGATATCACTTAAACATTTATGAGTGAACGGTCAAAAGCGAAAATGTACAATGAAGTATACGGGTATTGCTTGTAATGACCCCAAGGACAACACCGAGCGTAACGTTTACAAGTGCATGGCAGAACGAAATGACGAAACAAGTATTTGCTGGTTTACCAAAACTAATTTTAAGGTCGCACTTCGCAAAATTTGCTAAACTGCAAATCTTCTAGTGAATAAACTGAAATATAAATTTATGTCATTGGAAACCAATGTTCACACCAGCACTCATACCTTTTAAATATATCTGGTACCAAAAAATTGTGACTTAAGGCTCGAACAGAATAACTTAAAACCGAGAAAACTCCCAGGCAGGCCAAATGTAGTTGAATTTATCTAACAAATCTGAAAGAAACGAAACTTACACAGTGAACACCAAACCAGCCACCACATTCTCGTGCCGGTACAATGCATGTCACAAGCAAACATTTTGGCCCCACACTCAAAATGAGCAATCTGACGTCTGCCTCACTCAGCGGCTATTGCCAGACAAACCCATTCAGCACACGGTACACTACCAGGGTCCGAATCCCGGATATGCCAATCAAAGCTAACCAGGGAAGAGGATCCAGTGGTTGTGTTCAGAAACATTACACGGAGACCGGCAAGGAGAAATAAACAACGGTGCTGGTGTGGAGTTCACGGAAATGACCCGACATCGCTACGAAGGTTATGTGAATGCGAAACATCAGAGCCTTTTTATTTTATCCTTTTTTATTTATTTATTTTTGGAGCAATGTACGATGTAAATAAACAATTTTCCCACTACACTGGAAGGACCCAGGAGCCTTTTGTTTAAAATTATCTCCTTTTCCATACAACGGGAAAACATTTTAAAGATCTACCTTGTTTGTGAGCTGTTCTCCAAAAAAACAAAAACAAACAAAAACTAGAGTAACCAAATTTAGCTAATTTACCAAACTATCGATAACAGAAAGTAGCGCTGCTGTGAAAAATAGAGGACGACTGGTTGAAAATAAAACCTTTACACTTCGACTCAGAAACCGCCACCGCCACCACCACCAGTTTCACGGATTGGGCCTGTTGACACGTTCCGTTCCTCAGCGGCAATTTATGACAGATGATCTCCCCAGCGTTGTTTACGTCTTCCGATGCTTTTATGGCCTAAGGGTATATAATTTAACTCAGAAGTATATATGTAATCTGTGATGATGGTAATCGTAAACAAATAACCGGGTTTCAAACAAAATAATACTGATGCAACTCAGTTCTGCTTAGTGTATCATCAGGTGGTTCACTTCATCCGGCATCAGCGTAGAGAGATAACCCTTCGTGCGTTAAAACAACTGTTGAACTCCACGGTGCAATTCTGGTCATAGA
>CM060961.1:122749182-122836682 GCA_030765045.1 Tenodera sinensis | reverse complement strand
TCTATAAGGAGCTTAGCTATTATATCACCGGGTGTAGCATTTCTACTTGCGTAAATCGCTACTGGTTGGTTCCAATATTGTAATAAGGGAACAAACATAAAAACTAAAGCATGGTTAGTCATAGAATTTTTCTGATTGTCAGGAGTGTGTTCACCTAGATTCACGAATCCGTCCACTTTTAGTGAGCTAGCATTGAACCTAACTTCTTCTCTTAATTTGACTTCATCAAATATTACAATTCCAAGACGCTTGCTTTCATCTTCTTCGTGACTGAATGTAGTAGAAATCGCATTTAGAGCATTGCTATTTATGACATATGTGCACTTTATCCCTTTAGATAATTTCCTTAAATGGGCTTCAGAAGGCAGGGGCAATGTGTTAAGCAATGTCTATAACCTTTAGGGCTTTTAATTTTAAATAACAAGCTTTCTAATAGAAATTCATTGGTGTAACGCATCCCCTTCGAGCTCGTCTGACATTTTTTAAGCATTGTATCTAGAACCAGCTTTTGTTTTTTAATTACACAATTTAAATTGCGTTTATGTTCGCAACACTTAGTAGCGAATTTCTTTTCGACTATTTTAATTTAGCCCTCTCTTTAGATAGCCGGATTTTAGTTCTAACTAAATTTCTTTTGAGGTTTCTAATTCTTTTCTTCAGCGTAGCAATTTCATTACTGATACTTGTGTTTGTGACCTTGGAGGAATTAGAACTGTTTTCTGTGATTTCCTCATTACTGAAGGACTGTACGTTTGAACTAAGAACTGGTTGACTGGATCCTGCATCTGGTAATTTACTGATCGTTGAATATTGCTTTTTCTGTAACTTTTTGTCTCTGTTTTGTGGAGATTTTCGGGATTTATGCATTGTAGTTGAGTAGCTGGGTAAATTATGATATATACAGGAAATTGCCCCTGGCTTTAACCGCCATTTAATTCTAGGGATTTCAACTAGTTTTCCATGCACAATGAATGAATCAACTTTCACTCAGAAGTCCTCTGGAAAATGTTTGTCACAAATACTACATTTAACAGCTAATTTAGTGTCTTTCCTAGGAATAGACTTTTCCCATTTGTAAAACAGATTTTTATCTTTAGAGGAGTAAAGAAATGTCTAGCTTCTGTATCGTGAACGACACCCGGGTACAAAACAAGTTGGCATTTTAAATCAATTATTGATGTTGCTTCAAACTTACGTTTTGAAGAACACACACATTTATGCACAAATTTAGAAGCAATTTCACAAGTTATATAACTAATTACTCACAACACACAACGCATACGTATAAAATTATGTCTGTACTTCCGAATCACACACTAGGCAGTTTGGCCGCATTTTGAGGCGACTGCGATCGCCACGCCACTGTTTCGGTCAGTTGCCACGGGACCACGGATCATGCAGTAAGCTAGCGGGAGAGCTCACACTTTCTCTTCTATCCGCTATGCCTACACTAAGCAAGTTTGCAATGGTCATAAGTGGAATGACAGACATAGGAAGGGAGAGTTATTGAGCGAAACCTATCTATCAACAATATCTTTAAAAGCCTAGTAGGCCACAAATGGAGCTAATAAAAGTATATTATCAGGTCACCGTTGACTAAGAAAGCACTTTAATATAAAGGGTATCTTTAGGAGAAATTCAAATTTCCAGATTTTATATGAGGATGAAACTGCCCTCATATAATTTCCACAGCAAAGCGCAAGACAGATAAAGAAAATCTTTTTCGATTTGCTTTTCAGCCTCTTGTTGAGAATATGGAGACATGCCTGAACTTGTTTCCTGGATGACAGAACCATGAGGCAAATAAAGTTCTCGCTGACTTCTGGAAACTTGTAGAAAGCTGAAAAGCTATTACTTAAGTGATCCATTCCAATAATTGCGAGCTGTTTTCTTTCCTTTTTTTTTTTTTTTTTTTTTTCAAAGAATGATGCTGTGGTATCTGAATTTCTGAAAATCTCTTCTGAAACTCAAATTGTCAACAAACAATAACTAAATTTTCTAGGACCACCAATTTCGCTTAAAGCAATGGGGACATCTATCCCTAATAAATGGAAACATTTAATGATAATTTGCTAGATCTTCCATCGCACACAGCATTTTTCTCTTAAACAATTGTTCCTCTATTACTAGATTCACTTACTACAGCGTATCTCTCCATGACTTTTCCCTCCTCTTCGCTTGAGCCGTTGACTAAATTAGGAGTTCCTTAGAATCGTTTTTGAATACTCCTTTAAAGGATATAAAACGGATTTTAGCAAGCTTGTCTATTAGTTTTGGTGTCTTGGAGTTCGTGTATTGAACGAAGTTTGTTTAGCAGCTTTCCTAGCTTCGACTTGCGGTGTTATCGACTTCGTCAGGTCCAGTTTTATTGCACACGGTGACAAAGTTGAGTTATATCATATGACAGAAGCTCTAGTGGACTGGTCTATCTTATACAGTTCATCAATGCCTGCTGATCGCTGGGACCTGATCAATTCTAAACGTATCCACGACTCTGCTTGGATCTGCACAAATCCATCTGATCGAGCACGTTATATCGCTGTCCAAAGGAAAGAGGTATGCTCTTTACCATCTAACAGTATTGGTTCTTTCATGGAAATTTGTCATTTAGGATTAAATATCGTTACATATTGGTTCCAGAATCTGCCAGCAATGTAAACCTGTGTAGTACTATTATTGATGAGCATGATTGGAGTTGCCTTAAGAACTCGGCAAGATTTTCCGAACATTATGCAATCAATGACATCATAAAGAGAACTCTTACATCTGCTAATACTCTACTGCTTTGGAACCATCTGGAACTTACTAATCTGACTCCAAACAACTTGAGGGCTTAATAATGATTCCGTGGAATAACGGCAGGTCCTTAGTACGGAATGCAACTAGTGTGAATACTGTTGCATCCTCTCATATGCAATCTACTTCCCAGTTTGCTGGAGCTGCCGCTGAATCAGCTGTGACACTAAAGAGGAAGAAATATCACAACATTGTCGAAGATTACATGTTTGTTGCTGTTTCCGTAGAAAACTTTGGGCCATGGTGTGTAGAACATACAAATCTCATTCGGGAAATCGGCCAAGTCCAGGAAATATTTCCTCGTTCTACCGATTATTTGCCATATTTTGCGAATAGCTATCGTCATACAAGGAAGCACTGCAACATTTTAGGCACCTTCCTTCACCAACTTTGGAGTAAATTGTATATCTTAATAAGGTCCTAACCGGCCATAACTTGTCACAACCATAATACCTTCTTAACATATCTCACCAATGCAACTACAACCCTGCTGCTCAGTATGAAGCATCATGTCCCCAAAATCGGGGTCCTGGTTATAACATTTGCGAGAAGCGACAGATTCGGAATTACAGTGATGCCGAACTGTAAACACGTGATGGTCTCACAGGTACATATTAGAAAACGCTCTCTACGCTCTTAAATAACGCAACGAGAAAAAATAACCTCAGTTAGCTTAAACATTATTCATGAATGTCAGAGGAAAGCGATATACTAGCAGTCAATATAACAACTTTAGTTACCGTTGATTATTGAAAAGTGTAAAATTGTAATATCAGAGTTTTATGATAAATAAAATATACAAAGCATGTGGTATTTTAGTTGAAATCGTTGGAGTCATATTTTAGAATGTCAAAACTAACGACAATATTAAAATTGTCCTATGTAAAGATTAGTTTAGGGTAGGGGAATTTTCTTGGAAATGTTAGTGTGGGATCTTTCAGCCGAACTTTTCACTTTTTAGTTATGCATATGTTGTTGAGACGCACATAAAACACACAGAGAGAGAGAGAGAGAGGGAGGGAGGGAGGGAGAGAGAAAGACCTTTTGCTGTAAATGCGTTTTTGGGAGTGGATTGAGGAAGTCTCCAAACGGGTATCAAATGATGATTTTTGGATGGAACCAGTGCTTCCTCTACTCACTACACACAAGTAAGCAGTAGAGAGTAAGAAATACAGGCATTAAGGTAAAACGCGGTTAAATAGTTTAGATAAAAGATTTCGGCACTTTCTGAAATTGCAAATGCTCCAAATACGCTTGAAAAGCGTCGATTACAAACATATAGGGTTATAGTCTTGATGCTAGGTCTTCGCTACAAAATAGGTCCAACAGCGACTTGTTTATCGGTTTAATAATATGCAATGTCAATTCCCTTTGTACTTCGGAAAATTCTAAATGGAATAAATTTTACCCATGAATCACGCAGCTCTGTTCACTAAAGCTCCATGGTCCCTCTTTAAATGTTAATAACGTTTTTGTGTAAATTACGAGAAGAAACCATCAAAGGCGTAACCTGTTTTAACCATCCAAGAGCATAGCTGTGGTACAAGTAATGAAGTGTCCCTCAGGATAACGTTTCCTTTATAATAATGCTGGTGGCCAAATTAAGAACGTTCTAATTTTACAAGAACCTCTTTTAACGTCAGGAAGTAAAGCTACCACAGCACCAAGCGAACGCCATCTAGCCTTTGATGTTATTATCCCAAGAAGTATCATTTCCCTAATGTCTTTGGACTTTAGGAGCATATTCCCAGCATATTTAAAGAGCTATTTCGTTTTGCTTTAGACCAATATTAGCAACAATATTCATGAACACGCTGGACCAAAAACGTTTCGAAATGTGAGGTAACGTGAAATATCTTAAGTATTACTACCTTTTTGTTTACATACCGTAGTAAATGATGCTTTCTACTTTCTATACCATGTACCTGGTAGATAAAGAATTCCATCCAAAGGTTTATTTCAACATTTCAGCGGAAACACATGTTTTCAGACCCCTAAATAAAAACGTCCTTTTATGTGTTAGTGTGTGTGAGTGTGTGTGTGTATGTGTGTGTATGTGAGTGTGTGTGTGTGTGTGTGTGTGCGCGCGCGCATGTTTAATCGAGGTAGAGAACAGCATAATTCAAAAACGAAAAAGTTGATAGATATCAAACTTGACATCTATAGTCAGTATCTTTCTGGCAGGAAGCTTTTCAAGGAAAGCCCCCAATCCCAAACCAGCCTTTACATGGAAGGTTTAGCTTCTGTTTTCTCAAAAATAGCTGTGATATTTTGATTAAAATATATTTAAGATATTTGTATGACAAATGAAATGTAACACCCTACGTATTCTCTTCATTCTGAATGACCTCTGTATAACGCTAAACCGAATGAGATGGGCAAAATCTTAGTACATATAAAATATAGATCTCATCAATGCTAGCAATTTATGTAAAATAGAAAACTGCTGTGGCACTAAGCATTTCCGACAATAGTTCGAATTGTCAAATAATTTATGCTTTTTCAACTGTAAAGTGGTATATTGCTAAATGTGTATAAATCTATCCCTGCCTTGAAAATTTTGAAGGATATTCCAAAATTAAATTAAATTTGGAAAACAGAAATATTAAGGAAGAAATAAATAAAACATTAAACTGTACTTTTGAGCACAGATTCATTATTTCCAGCCGTAAATGTACAATAAAAATAATCTAAAGGACATGTTGCCCAGTGAATAAATATAAGAATAGTTTATACAAGAGTGAGCAGAGAAAGTTATATGAGTGCACATCAGATTTTTTGTTACATGTTTAGGGTTTCCTGCCGCTTAAGTTTAATTGAAAGATCCCACCCAAGTAAGTTGATTCCTCGGGGACTGTGGCAGAAGCTTCTCCTGAGTCACGGCAGTTGCTGAGTTCACTTCTAATCAGCTATGATCAACAGAGGATTACCTTTATCCAGGAGCAACTTCAGCGCCCTTTGTGGTGTGCAGGTCCATTCTCACCTAGCAGATTAACTACTTTGGTGTTGGAACCCTTTCTTTGCCACAAGCTTATACCTCCCACTTATACAACACCACAACTCCATACGTTTTCTTGCTTTTAGCTTACTTTGGCCACACAGCACGTGCATAAACCTTCATGAAGCTTCTGCCACGAAGCAAGTTTTAAAGTATAGCTAAACAATTTTTGATGTTAGTGCTTTATTAGTTCCTCTGTCACACACATAGTAGGTAGAGGAGGTCTGTGACAAAATCACAATTCCGTTTAGCCCCAATTACTTTTTCTGACTCTTTATTTTCCTCTAAACTGAACCACAACAACACAGTTCTCTTTTACTGTGGTTAACACAATCTACAGCTCTTCGTAATTATATAACTCACAACTGTTTTATCTTCTCGTAGCCTTGACACGCTCCTTTCTGTCTTTCAGTTCTCTTTCCGTCTCACAAACAGCTTTCTTTGACGATACAAGTACCCAACACTCACTAAAACTGCTTCACTTTCTTCACTTCGACGCGACAGCTGTCTCACGACGAGTGTACATACACAGACACTCCTAAAAGCTGTCTCGCTCAACACTCACAACTCGTCAGATCTACTCTTTGTCTCACCAAAAAACTACTACTTCCTCGTCATCTCATAAGCTTTTATACCGGGAATGACGTAGAGAAAGTCATGTGAGGATACATATATTTTCTATCTCCCACCCATGCTACCATGTGTGGAAAGTTAAAATCCTTGCACACTATCGTCCAAGATGTATTTAATCTTCTAAGTATTCATATACATATTTATTTTTGCATGCTTCTTTCATTTGTTAACATTTACTTACAATTTAATTCACGCGTTATTTGAATAGTATAACTGTTTCAGCGTAAATAGCTGTGACACATTCAGTTGTTTACTGGCTTGGTCAACACTACCAGGTATGAATAATCAATCACGAGGTCTCAAAGGCTAACAAGGTGCGACCTTGATACTGTTTTGAACAGCTGGTAGTGATAAATTTAATTTTCACATTCACTATCGTCGAAAAAAATAGTAAGCTTTCAGTGCTGTGCTGAAACTTAGAAGCGAAAATATTCGACTTCCCTTGTATTTTCAGTTCTTCCTCGTTCTGCAAAGGTGCATTTACTGCAAATGTATTGTGATATATTATTTACTTTCTTTGCCATTTATTTGTGGATAATTAGAGGAAGTATCTACATTCAAGATTTCATTAGAAACCATTTTTCGCTTTCTCTACTACGTATAGTAAAGTAAAGGAAGTATTGTATTCCTCACAAAAATTCAATGGCGAGATTTCACAGAAAATATGTTTTTGGGCTCCCTGAATCCAAAAAAGGCATTTTAGATAAAGGTGTGTGTGTGTGTGTGTGTGTGTGTGTGTGTGTGTGTGTGTGTGTGTGTGTTTGTCAGTCTTTGGACAGCATAACTCAAAAACCAAAGTTGGTATTTAAGTTTAATGTCTTGGACGCGAAACGAAGATTTTGGAGGAAATTGCTTCACCCCAAACTACCCTTTACATGGAAAAGTTTTCGAAAATTTTGTTTTTCTTGAAAATGGCTGTAACGATTTTAAGTAAAATGCTATATGTTTGGGATATTTTTATTAAAAATGAAATTTATATCATATAGCCCATGTAGTTATTCTGGATGACTTTTGCATAACTGGTAAACCGAAGAGATAGACCAAATCTTACTATACAAATATTTGGATCTTGCTAAAATACACAATTTATGTTCAAATACTTTCTTTGTAGAATAAACCATTTCGGAGATAAGCCTTGTTATTTGTGTTAGTTTTGGAGGACTTACACTTCTGTTAAATGGAACATCGTCATTCAATATTTATATGTTAACCGTGCAAAAAGAACGGAGTTTGAAAGCTTTAAAACGTTTTACTATCGCCCAAAGTCTACTGTATTCCCATATGTCCCTTGTACCTACAAGGAAATAGGCAATAAGATAATTGCTGCAAATGTTTATCTCAACCAACACGAAGAAGATTTAGGAATAAGCGTTTGCAAGTACAAGAGAAGAGAAAGTCATATGAGTGCAACATCAGATTTTTTTCAGATGCAGTGAACCGAAAATAAGTATTTTTAGAAATAACTTCGCGTCTTTGTATCAGTGGTAGTGTGTGTTCGTGTGTGTGTCTGTGTATGCGCGTGCGTGTGTAGTGTGTGTGTGTGTGTGTGTGTGTGTGTGTGTGTGTGTGTGTGTGTGTGTGTGTGTGTTTACCGGGTGAATCTTCTCATCCTGCGGATTGGTGCTCCTTGTTAACGTGCTCTAGTAGCGCAATGGTTAACATGCTGGAAAGTCATGGTAAATATCAGAAGTTAAAATCAATGAGGGATAAATGAATTGTTTATTTATTTCTGTTTGTCTCTAGAGAATGTTCTAGCAAACCATGTGTTCTTTCGAATGTACAAGAAAGTGGATTTGGCTGTAAATACGAAGCCCCAGCTGTTCGTCCTCACTGTGGCACAGTGTTTTCGAATAGGGAACAGTCCGAACACTTAGTACAACCATATGAAGAAAACGGGTAATTGTAAAGGTTTATCTGTGAGATGGCCCAGCATGATGTCATAGTCACTGTTAAATGTACTACTTTAGGAACCAGAGGTTCACAAAGATCACAATATGATATTTGTAAACGTTATCTAGTTTGTATGTAAGTACTTTATTTTGTAAAATTTCAGAACCATTTTATGATTTACCTTGGTGTGCTTTAAATAGTCACATATTATCTAATGATGCCTTATGTTTGTAAGCTATAATTACAAACTTATATTATTTGTATGTTCATTAAGGCATATTCCAACAAATAACAACTCATTTTTCATAAAAATTACATAAATAAACTACGAAGCGAAGCGCACTTCCTTGCGAGACTATAGGTTCTCGTTAAATTTACTAAACATAAAGAATACGTTTAAGTAGCAATATTTGTACCTGGGATCTTCACCACCGATGGTCAACGCACACGCTGTACCGTTACGAAATTATATAGTTAATATCATGAGAAAATCCTTATAATATTTATAGCTATGCTTTACCGATAATTTTGTCGTACTTATAAAACTGACGTCATAAAATATACTTAAAATATTACTCCACAATAAATTTATAGCTCATTGAAATATAGGGTAAAGATGCCTAATTCCGTGATACCCCTAATGCAGTGACACAAAGGTATCATGCCATGGTTTTATTCTGCAATAGTTAGTAGTTCTGAAGTATCCAACAGATAGCTGAAGCGTTCTACTTTCCTTTCTCAGCAGTTGCTGAACGAAATGGCTAGAGAATATATTGTTCAATGAATCTGATGAAACGATAGAGATTGTGTGAACATTGAATTCCCTGCCGACAAAAACATGTTCAATTAATTTCAAACAATTAACTGGAAGGTAAATATAAAGACAGTAATATTAATAACGGTTCGTAATTTGTAATGTAGATGAAGGTCTTGACTCAAGAGAATCCGTGCACATACGTCACTGAAGTTTCAATGCTTACCGTGTAATGTGACAAATCTCACTTCTGGCACTAAACTAAAAAAACTAAGCCCCGGCACTACAGCCCTTATGACACTGCGTCTTCCACCTCGGCCCACTACAGGCGTCATTGGTGGGGTTCAGTATTGGAGGGTGGTACGTGGTCAGCGACCCGATCCCTCCCAGCCAGTTATGCGGTCTTCACGACCTGGGGCTGGTACTTTTCTATCATCTAGCTCCTCAATTGGTCCCCCCCCCCCGGGATCTAATGAGACTGAGTGCACCCCGTGCTAGACCTCCCAGTGGGGATAAAATTCCCATGCTGGTACCAGGGATCGAACCTGGATTCTCCGCGCCAGAGGCAAGCGCGCTACTAACTGCGCTACGGAGGCGGTCCACTTCTGACACCAGAGTGGCAAATTGACAAGCCTAGTTACTTTTCCTGTCACGTTATTTTCTCTTCTAGGACTGAAGCACAAAACTAATTCTTTGGTTTATTTTATTTATTTATTTATTTTTTTACCTAATATCGTTTATGAACGTTTAAGAAGAGGTTCAATAATTGTGTTTTATCGATAACATAGTCTGCAATTTGTCGCAGCTGTTCTGTCCGATCACAATCTTGAGGCATACTTCAGTTCTATTTTCTCTACTCTCTCTCTCTCTCTCTCGCTCTCTCTCTCTCTCTGACTGCTGACCTCGATGATCACACTCATTAAAACTGTTTCACACAGCAAATAACTCTGACGCGACGATTAAACGTTCTGACGACCAACACACACATTTCTCTCAACGAAGACTGTACACACACAGGCGTGCGTGCGAGCTCGAACTACTAATAACTGTCTCTTTCAACACTCACGACTCCAGCCAAAAACTCACTCCTCTCGCTGTCTCGTCTCGCTTACGTACTGACGTAGAACGGATCTTTCTAGAAGTTAATATTTTTTAATCTCTCACAAACAAGTCGGCAATAGAAAGTTCGCAAGCAACCTGAAAACGCTTTCTTCTGCTGCAGTTATTGTCGTCGGTTACGTATTTACAAGCTGCACTGCAGCTGAAGCAGCTCGAGCTTGAGCGCCTCTGACTAACACATAATTATGTGTATAAAATTCTATGTACTTGTATTAACCGTTAAAAGTTGTTCTTTCTATACAGTTACTACGTTCCTATAAGTAGATGTTTAAGTTGAAGTGTTTATTATTATTATTATTATTATTATTATTATTATTATTATTATTATTATTATTATTATTATTATTATTATTATTATTATTATTATTATTATTATTATTATTATTATTATTATTATTATTATTATTATTATTATTATTATTATTATTATTATTATTATTATTACCATTACCATTACCATTACCATTACCATTACCATTACCATTACCATTACCATTACCATTACCAATACTATTACTATTACTATTACTATTACTATTACTATTACTATTATTATTATTATTATTATTATTATTATTATTATTATTATTATTATTATTATTATTATTATTATTATTATTATTATTATTATTATTATTATTACTATTTCTTTTTTCATTCACACTTAAAGGAAACGTTTCAATTTTGGTTCCTTTCGTTCTTACTTCACTTCAAATGCACGAAAAAACTGCCTTGAGAACCGAGCACCATTAACAAATGCTAAGATCGTTCCCAGAAAACAGATCCGGTTGCTTTCGCAATTTCATTGCAGCTTCTGTTGTGATATAATTATGACCTACCTCTTCCAATGCAAATTTTATTCTCGTTCACCCGAACGGTGAAGTAACTTGTTGCCAAACGTCTCTTCTTTTTGAAGCACTTATAAGTGTAGAGATAAAAGTAAATCTGAGCTCTCTCTCTTTCTGTCGGTCTGTTTGTCTCTCTCTCTCCCTCTCCCTCTCCCTCTCTCTCTCTCTCTCTCTCGCTCTCTGGCTTAAGGATTATATTATTCCTTTCACCCGGTGTAGATTTGTAAGGGGTAGAGAAATTCAGGCTATCACGCTGAAATTTAGCTACCTGACTGATTTTCTATTTAGGATTTTTCTTGAGTAGGACGCAGTTACATATGTCAGATAAAAAGGTTCGGGTTTGTACTATCATTTTATGCAATCCTAGAAATAAAACAGCATATTTCGACGGCATAAATCGTGCGAAATTACCCTATTTCTGGCACCAGTGCCAGGAAATGAATGGCGTAAGTACCATGGTAACAAGACAGCAATGACGTCATCACCGCCATAACAGAATGTTCTCCAATGTGTGACTAAGAAAACCTGAAATCGTCATTCTCGCCAACTAACGTATTTTTCGTTTCTCCATCCATAAACATTTTTATATGGTTTTCGTAAACATTTTTTTTTATTCTTCTGGAATTTATATACTCTCAGCAAAATGGAAAATTATAAAATTTATTTATATTATTCATGTGATGTCTAAATATTTAACATTCTTAGTAATAATGTGCATGGATTACGCTTTGAATAAGGGATGAATGGGGCAGATTAACAGCATTCCTAATGTAAGCATAACATTATAATCACAAAAATGGGTGAGATGACAGAAACCTATATGAAGGTATTTTGCTGCCAATTTTTAAAAATTTTCAGGATTTTCAGCTCCAAATAATTCTTAACACAGGTACTGTTGGAAGAATGACACAAGGGATACTCCATTTGGGCAGGCATTGACTGCCACAGTACAAATTGGGAAGGGAAAGCACTACAGTTGCAAACTATTGCAAGTATGTCATATAGATAGTGTTCTGCTGATTTCTAATTCCTAAGAGTCAGACTCCAATTTTGCATTCATTAGTTAACATATTTCACTGTGTATTATATTTTCTTTACTGTTTGATTCCATATTTTTCTATAATAATTATTTTGTTAGTAAATGACAATGGCCCATTAATAAACTGCAAACTATTTTCATTTCCAGTGAGACTAAAATCTATGATTATGTGGAAATGTTTCAAACTACATAAAATTAAACACTTGAATAATACAGAAGGGAAGCAGAATGTTGTCCTAAGGAGTTTGGCGAAGCAAGATTAATGTTTAATCAATCTAAATGATACTTAAATAGTATTGTTAAGATTATTTAAAATGCATTACAACTAGATGTTTCTATGTCCATCTCTGTTTCTGTCTGTCTCTCTCTGTTTCTCTCTCTCTCTCTCTCTCTCTCTCTCTCTCTCTCTCTCTCTCTCTCACACACACACACACACACACAAAAGCACACACACAACTAACACTTCCTACACATTCCAATTAATGATCATTTATCTGCAGCAGAAACACAGGTCACTGCAGTTTTCTAAAGGGCATTGTGAACAAAATATGGAGTTAGTCAATTAATAACACTAAGCAACACTTACATTTATAATTTTCTGGAATGCGTTTCAGAGGCTAACTTTCTTCCATTATCAATCGGACAATGGAAAAAATGTTTTGTATTTTTGACATGCCTCTTTCAGCAAAAGTTAACGAGATTTAAGATGCAGTAATTCAAATGGAGCTAATTGAGTTGAGAAGTGACCGTCGACTTACTCAAAAATTCAACACACTCAGTGCTGTAGAATTCTACATAGGCCTTCTTGATTCACACTTTCCAAATCTTATTAACAATGCTGCGAAAATAGTAGCTATGTTCGGCAGCACTTACATGTGTGAGTAGGAGTTCTGCATAATGAAGTTGCTGAAAAATCAGCATAGGTCTCGGATCAGCGACGATAATTTGCGTAATAGTTTATGTATGTGCCTTTCCAATAGCCTACATCCCAATTTTAAGACTCAGGGGTCTCCGTCTAGGGGATATGTGAATAGCGACCACAAGGTACCCAAGCTGAGCAGAACACCACTTCCACTTACTGGTGTTTTGCTCCTCACTGTAACTTTTCTATCTGACCTTACCTTGGTCATCTCTCGTTCTCTTCCGACCCCGATGCTATTAGGGTTTCCGAGGGCTAGGGAGTCTTTATTTTTCCAACCTCTCCATTTCTCTAATTTCTCAATAAAATCTTAACCCCTAACATGCAGACCTGTCATGGCATGTAATACGTTCTCTGATTGGTAATCAGAGGATATGGTCGGTGAATTTATTTTGATAACTCTCCCGGTCAGGTCGGTGAGACCAGTAAACCAACGACAGGTGTGGTCCTCCAGACATTCTGGGGGTTGTGATCGAGCGATGTGACCGCCAAAACATAAAAATATGGTGCTCTCGAAAAAGCGGTTACTATTGCTGCTATTGCTCTCTTCAATATCATCAGTGAAAAATATTGGAGAGCAAGAGGATTAATGACTTCATTGTCAGAAATCCAGCATTAGCTAACAACATATACTCTCAGCACTTTGGCTTCGTTCAAAATGTCAAGAAAATACAATCTATATTTTTAATAACTTTATTATTACGTTACATTTTCCTCTATAACAAAATTTTCTTACAATAGTATATGGTGTATATTGCGATACTTCTAAGGTCGAGAATGCTTTTGGGGATACGAGGCCAGCAGGGCAATAATAAATTAAAATTGATTTTCCATATCTTATTGCACATTAAGAAAAATGAATTCTCGATGTAAACAAATAAAAAGCTACATCTAAATTAGGTTACGTCATTTCCTACTGGTACCGTAAGTAATAATGACCGGTTTTAGCCTTGTTGCCATGGGAATTGATAAATGAATTGTGGATTTAGGTTACACTACCAAATAACAATGATTAACTTACATATAAAGTATTGCAAAACCAATATTAAATTTTACATTTGTGATCTCGTATACACTATAATTTTTCATTTAGCAAATGTATTAGTTATTTTTACGTATTTTAATGCTAAATTGGAATAAAGCGTTGTATGTATAACATGTGCATAATGTTTTCATTCTGACACTCTCAAGTGCTAAGCATATGCTCGTGTCACAATCAGATTATACACTAGTTACATAAATAACTAATAAACGCGAATTACGCCTTTAAAACGTTTAATCATTGTGTGTTGATCCACTGGTCTTTACTCGTTTGGAACTTCATAAAAGAGCATATATAATGCTTTTTGTATTTGTGCTGGTTTAATGCTACTTTATTGATTCATTATTCTATTTAAGTGTTCAATCCGGTGTTATTCATTTGAAAGTTTACCATAATGTCGGATCACCTGGAAATATTTTGTAGCTGGGGTTAGGTTCTTAATTGATATTCTGCACAACTGATTGTTTTGGGTAACCCAGTTAATCTGTTTTCCTGAGGTGAGAGAGAATACTGCAACGACATGAAGTGGTTAAGTTCAGTATAGCTAGATGGACTTGACATATTCCAAGGAAGAGGGAGGAGTGTCTACTAAAGAAGATGCTAAGTGGGAAATTGTTCAACCTGTTGGTAAACCGCACAGAATACGGTAGGATGTGGTCAAAGCACATGTACAACAAATGATTATTGTGGTTAGAGAAGGATAATGGAGAACTAGGAAGGGAGGCAAAACCGAACCCAGGAAAGGGCTGTTCCTCTTAGGTTAGGTATTGGCATATTCGTTCTGTAGGCGTTAAGAAATAAGACCTCCCCCCTCCTTTGCATGACCTACTTGAGCGGCGAATCGGCTGGCACTGTAGGGTTGGGCGAGTAAATTGCCGTATGTATTTTACGCGTAATTTACATGTAAAATACATAATATACAATCCGTACTCTACATGAAATAAAAATCTAACATGTGCTGATTTCCTCGTTTTAAACACCAATCACTATCTATATATCACGCAAACATTCTTTGGTTGTAGATTTTAAAAAGTTAACAAAACTCTACATACACGTGATCTAGTCAATAATCATCCTACAGTTAATGTTTAATTTTAATAAATAAATAAACTTCTTTTGATCTTAGTCAAAAGATCGAGAAGCTATAATTGGAATAAGCAATTGATTTGTGGTGTGACGTCGGGCTCGGCGCCCAACAGGGGACGAACGGGGCCGGGCTGCTTCACGCCGCGTGCCATGCCGGCGAGCGGACAAAGATGTTGAAAAAGCCCGACGGACTCGCGTGACTGCTACGTGTGTCTGACTGCAACAATCGAGGCGGCAGAAACAAAGGGTGTTTCGGAAACGTTGTTGAGACATCTAGACGAGTCATTTCCAGTGTGTGTGTGTGTGTGTGTGTGTGTGTGTGTGTGTGTGTGTGTGTGTGTCTAAAAACTGAGAAAGGTCCTTGTGATGTCGTCCCTAATATATAAGGAGGCCTGAGAAGAACAGTTGGAGTGAGTTTTAGAGTTGAGTTACGGACATGAGTCGGCCAGCTTGTGTGAGACAGCTGTGCGTGTTTATGTCGTAAGAAGATTCACGAGCGTCGCGAGTGATTGTAACGTCGTAATTAGGGTATGAGAGACAGAGAAGTGAAGAAAGACACTAAAAGGACTGAGCAAGGTTATCAGAAGAGCAATTGTGAGTCGTGATAACACGAAATACTGTAGACTGTGTTAACGACCAGAAGAAAGCTACGTATTTCTGGTAAAATTTTATAAAACAATAAAGTGATAGAAAAGCATTAGACAAACCGAAAAGTCTGATAAATACTAAACATGGTATTTCAGTTGAGCATCTTCCAAAGATGGGACACGAATATTCTAAACAAATTCCTCTACCTTAAACTAACCTAGGAGTGGAATTTTCATTGACTGTTTGCTATTGGCGTTTGCTCTTCTGTTACGAGCCAATAAAACGTTTTTGAACCAAGGGCTATGATGATTTATATTTTACGCTTTGGTGTCCCTTGCCATGCCGTAGCTGCAGTCATAAAATGGGGATCTCTCTTTTCTCAGGGCGATCCTTGTGTTTGTTAAAGTTTCAAAAATTACTAACGAATTAAGCTCTTTATTCAGCATTATCTTTGATGTGTTAATAGCACGACTGAGTGATCTTCCGATACTTTCACATCCCCTACACAGGCCAGCCATCTTTTCTTCTAGCTGCTCTTCGTTTCTTATCGTCTCTTAACATAACTTTTCACAATCGATCTGTTTTGCGAGCATTAACGTGCGAAACAACAGACGAAGCTGCAAGAGAAGCAGCTAAACATCCCATCAGTAATTCATCAATTGCCTCTCCAGACCAAGACGTCATCAATTTCATTAAACACATTACATGCAAAAACTGAAGCCGAAATGGTCAACAATCACCAGCAAACTTTATGAAGTTCGCCCAGGCTGCACAAAGCCTTTTCTGCATTCCCAAACTCTCAAAAGAAAAGATCAAGTTATCATCATCCAGGTTAGAACTGCGCACTCCAAACTAATGCACTTCTGACTAAAGACCAACCTGCACTCATTAAGTCGCCGGATCATGGACTATGTTGTAGTGTTTAACACCCACTTTTACTACTACGGCACCGCAGGCGCTGACACTGATGATACATGGAATGAAGATGGAGCACCGGTGGAATGAGATGGTGGGGGAAACCGGAGCACCCGGAGAAAACCCGCCCTGACGCCGCTTCGTCCACCACGAATACCACATGCGGGTCCCTGGGATCGAATCCGGGCCGCCTAGGTTGTAGGCGAGCGGGCTAACAGCTCGGCCACGGCGCCGCCATCATGGACTATGGCATGCTTTTAGAGGTTCTAAATGTTGCATAATGATTCATGATACATTAAGAAAGTCATTTGCATTTATAATGTACATTACATTTAACAGTTCTTTTGCATGCGCTAACAGATAAAAATCAATGCCTCATGGCTTCACTGCTAAGTTCTGCCAATTTGATAAAATCCAGCTGCTACATTTTTTGGTAGTGTTTAACGTTCGCGGTGACACTGATGGTACATGAAACGAAGATGGGGCACCGTGGAATAAACGATGCGGGAAACGGAGAACCCGGAGGAAACCCAACCCTGTGCCGCTTTGTCCATCATGAAACCCACATGTGGTCGCCCGAGAACGAACCCGGGCCGCTCTGGTGAGAGGCGAATAAACCACTCGGCCATAGAGCGGCCGCAGTTGCTACACTACTGTGAGGCCGGGAGACGGTTAAACTTTATAATCTGATGAACTGCGAAGTCACGATTTGAGTGAGTGAGTGAGTGAAAGAGTGAGTGAGTGAGTGAATGAGTGAGAGTGAGTGAGTGATGAGTGAGTAAGATAGTGAGTGAGTGAGTGATTGAGTGAGTGAGTGAGTGAGTGAGTGAGTGAGTGAGTGAGTGAGTGAGTGAGTGAGTGAGTGAGTGAGTGAGTGAGTGAGTGAGTGAGTGAGTGAGTGAGTGAGTGAGTGAATGAGTGAGTAGTAGGGTTTAAGGGCCCTTCGACTGCTAGGTCATTAGGGCAACGATATGATTGATATCAACATACTCATACATATACATTTGTAGAATAACTTCATAACCTAATACATAAACATATTGGCTGTAATTTTCTGAATGAACTTTCTGATTGTTATAGCTTAGAGTTAGGT
Source organism: Tenodera sinensis (assembly GCA_030765045.1). Lineage (NCBI taxonomy): Eukaryota > Metazoa > Arthropoda > Insecta > Mantodea > Mantidae > Tenodera > Tenodera sinensis. The sequence continues at coordinate 122,818,962 of CM060961.1, read as the reverse complement.
TTCCACCTCAGCAATATTAAGCAAACATTTTAAATAATTATGTAAGACAATAGTATTTGAAAGAAATATAGATTTCAAGCCATGGAGATTTACTTCATAATGTTATGAAGGAAGAAAGCTTTTGTCCTGTCCACACATCGAAATGCAAACATTTGCTGCTTTTGTTGTTTATTTTTGGAGCCACACGTTGAGGGACAGAAATTCCAGATAAATCCTTACGCTGGTCACAATTCAGATATTAGAAAAACTTTTAGCACAAGTATTATTATCCCTAGTTATCGGACAAAAAAGTCTAAGGGAATTAAGGGTCTGCATACAGAGAATAAAAATATGAAAATGCGATCAGCGTTATTCATTTATCTCACTTTGTGAAAACACCAGCGTTCTCCAATTAATGAATTTACTGGCGCATTGGCCGTAGTGGATATTCAGTTGGTAATCGTCAAATAAAATAGAAAAGGTCGGAAAAAATCAATTTCGTTCGGTTTGTAAAAGCGCTTTTTCTGGAGCGAAAACATTGATAATTAAGTATTTAAATTTACAGTAACATGGAGTTTACGGTCGTGCAGTGTTTTTGGAAAGTACTTTAGCCATCTGAGTGTAAATATTTGCAGTGTATCGCTGAATGTTACCCACTAACTCGACCGTGTGACGAACTTAATCCCGTTATGCCATCCTGCTCCCAGGGCATACTACACGAGAGACCTGTGTTCTTATCATGATAAAACTGAAGAGAGACAAGTACTGAAAATAGTTATTACATTCTTTTAGATTTATTTAAGGTCCTTTTGACTACGTGGTCTTATCACAACTATACATAAAAATATATCATGAATATAAATTTACAATGATTATACAAATATCAAGTTATGTTAACTTTACAGTAAATCAGAGCGATCTCTACCCATTAAAAACATAGCCTCTTCTGATCACGTTTCAATTGCATTAGTAAGACTGGAGTTATGGGAATGTTAACACAACATATTCAAAATGTTCTCGGGCTGCGAGTCAGGTGTAGTGATCAATGTTTCGGGAGTGTGAATCTCTCCCATCATCAGGATGATGAATGACTAGTAAGGGTGAAAGGATCACAACATACTAAATGTAGAGTTACAGTGGGTATCCGCTCACACAAGTATTGTAGGTAATGAAGAGACTAATGTTCTAGCAAAGAAAGAAGCACCTCTCCCCTTTACAAGGACCAGAACCTTTCTGTGGAATAAGCATCTTAGAAGCCAAAAACCCAGTATAAAATTAGGTTTGTAATGAAACCCAAACAAATGGGAAATAATACCGTATTGAAAAACTTAAATCAATAAGAGCGGATACCTCAAAAATGAATTATGCCACACAAAAGTATTGTTTGAAATAAACAATGTATTTTAACGAGATCTAAAGTTTTGCGCAGTTCTTGTCTGTCTACATCTACTATACATTACCAGTTATATAAAATTATGAAAACTGATTTAGACTGAAGTTATCTTCAGAGGATATCCATAAAATGACGATCAGCAGTTTATTTGTGATGAAAATATTTTAAAATAGATTTTATTTGTTTTTATAGCTAAGTAATGGTGAATATAAAATCCAAAATGATAGTAAAGCATGCAAAAAGAACTCCTAGATTGACAAAAGCACTGTAGTTGTTTTATTTATAGCAGCAATAACTTAACTGATTGCTAAATGTCGCACTGCAACAGTCTGTGATTTAAAGACAGCATAAGATTACACATCTATAATTACCAACTCCGAATAATACATTTAAAGACCAAGTATTTAATATACTAATGGTTTCCATTTTGCATTAATCTTTCTTTTGGCCTCTGCAAAGGCACTATTAAGTATTTCATAGCAACAATCACCTAAAACTTACGGATTGTTCCTTTATGCTTAAACCGAAGCTCAAGAAATAAAATGCTCTGCCTACAATGCATTAATACTTTTCAGAGTATAATTTACAATAGAATTAATCACATCGAACGTTGGTTTTGGTAACTATAACGCGTTTGTCTGTTTTCCCACCTCTTTCTCACGTAGCAGTTGACCAGGTAATTTTAAAAATAAACAATGGTGACATCATTTGGATGCTACGACACTTGTGCGCTGCTGTAATCAATAATTGAAAACAATTATGCATCACACTCAAATTATTTTGTTGGCTAACGAGCCAGTGATAGGAGGTTATATAAGATTTCGATTTTTTATCAACATTATATTAAACTATAGTTACTCTGTTCAAACAGCTTGAGATTGCAGAAGTCTATTCATGGAACTTTGAGCAGACATTATTAAAAGAGAATGTGTGTGTTCTTTTTCTTTAGTTTTCTTTCTTTCTTTCTCTCTTTCTCTCTCTTTCTCTCTCTTTCTCTCTCTTTCTCTCTCTTTCTCTCTCTTTCTCTCTCTTTCTCTCTCTTCCTCTCTCTTCCTCTCTCTTTCTCTCTCTTTCTCTCTCTTTCTCTCTCTTTCTCTCTCTTTCTCTCTCTTTCTCTCTCTTTCTCTCTCTTTCTCTCTCTCTCTCTCTTTCTCTCTCTTTCTCTCTCTTTCTCTCTCTCTCTCTCTCTCTGTCTCTCTCTGTCTCTCTCTTTCTCTCTCTTTCTCTCTATTTCCCTCTCTTTCTCTCTCTTTCTCTCTCTTTCTCTCTCTTTATCTCTCTCTCACTCACTCACTCACTCACTCTTTCTTTCTTTCTTTCCACCTATTTCTTTCCAACCAAAAATTATGTATTAATGCATGTGGAAATGCATGTTTTGAGGCACCCTGAAACCCAAACAAGCATTTCTCTAGTAAAATTGCGAGCTTGCGCGTATGTGTATGAACAGCATAATCCAAAACCGAAATGTCCGATAAGTATCAACTTGGAATTTAGGCTCAGTATCTTCCAAAAATGCGTCACGAAGATTTGCAAGAAAATGTTCAAGAAATTTTCGATTTTCTCAAAAATGGCTATAACTATTAGTTATATGTTTGAAATATTACAAATACGAATTATGCCTTGAGCTTTATTGGAAGAGTCTTTTTCATTCGGAATGTTGCATAATTTTGTATAACTAGGAAATAATAAGACATACACAAAAGCGAAGCTTCACTAGAATATTTTCTAATTCAAGAAATTGCTTAAACCGCTCTTTTATTCTTAATTATTTTGAAAACTAATATTCAAGAAATATTTTTACTCAGAAAGTCAAGTCCTTGAAATAACTTAATAATATGCTAATTGCACAAAGAATTTATTATCTCTTTAAAACCAACTTCAATTTTTTGTGACATTAACCACTTTCCAGATATCCGTTGTTGTTGGTTAGAATTGTCCAATAGTTTTGGTAAGAATAGGTTGTGGAATAAGAGTTAAGCATAATAAGAAGGAAACAAATGATTGAAACACACAGTGTTGATGTGTTGATTGAAACACCAGCGTTTTTTTTAATGTGCTGTTAACTGGAACCTTGGTGTAGACTGATTTTTTTTGTGCCTTTGTCTCTTGTATACATAATTTGTTCACCTGAATCCAAAAATGCCCTTACTTTTGTCATCACATATCAATTTTTAATAGTTTCAATAATATTGAGAAACCCTTTAACACCCAAATTATTACTTTCCATCTTTGACATATTTTAATTCGCCTAACTCATTGAATTAATTTTAACTGAGAAATTTCTGTTTTTCTTCATTTTTCACAATTTTGGAGTCAAACCCCTTTGATTCCCTTTAATGCTTAAAGACGTGAATAGCTTGTTCAGGTTACATAGAAGCCTGACAACGCCCAAAAATCGTTATTTCTTCTAATCAAATATGCATTTAAAAGTAAACAATTTCTGTAATTTAGTTAATTTTGTATAATTAAAAATGAATCATCAGGCAGCAACACGTTTTGTTATTGTAATGATACAACGGTGAGACATTTATCATTCAGGGCTTATCAAGGTAATGCACATCTAGAAATGTGTTTCCCTGGACTATTTGGTGGTTTGTGTCTATTTGTAATAACCATGCAAACAAGGAAGTGTGTTATGATGCAAACATATGTTGATATAATTTGACAGAACATAACCTCATTTGTTAAATTTTCTTGTATATCCTATCAGGAAGAACTAATGTATCTTTTATGAAGTGTGCAATGTTTGTGTTACATAGTTAAGAAATTGGTCAACGGGAAAGACATGCCTTACTTTTGGAGTTGCAATGATATGAGCGAGCCAAACAACTATGTGGATGATTGTTATTTTTCTATTTCATATATAAACACGTATTAAAAGAAATAGTTACAATGATAGTATACAACCTAATGTACCACAAACATTATTTTTATCTTCTCTACTACATAGAGTAGGGTAAGTATTACATTCGACTGCAAAATTCAATGTCAAGAGTACACCGGAAAATTATGATTTGAGGCCCCCTGAATCCAAAAAAGCAATTTTAGAAAAAGTGCCATGTGTGTTTGTGTGTGCGTGTGTGTGTGTGTGTGTGTGTGCGCGCGCGCACGCGTTTGTATGTGAATAGCATAGCTCAAAAACGAAAAGTCTGTTGGTATTTAACTTTAATATCTTTCATCGCTACGACATGAAGAATTTGGAAAAAAATTACTCCGCCCTAAACCACCCTTTACATAGAAAATTATCGAAATTTTTTATTTTATCAAAAATGGCTCTAACGATTTTGATTAAAATGCCATATGTTTAAGATATTTTTACGGCAAATGAGATGTATATTTTGAATTTCTGGTAGGCCTGTTTGCTCTTGATAACATTGTAATAACTGCTAAACCTTAAGAGATAGACCAAATCGTTGTACAAAAAATGTAGATCTCGTTAAAACAATTTATGTCCGAATGTATTTTTGTGTAGAGTGAACCGTTTCCGGGATGTTCCCTGTTATTTGTGTCAGTTTTGCAACACTTATACTTTTCTGCCATGGAAAGTCGATATTCACTTTCTTATTCCTTCAAAGTCTTCATATAGCGACCGGCTTTAATTGACTATCGCTCAAAGCCTATTGTATCCCCATATTCCCCTTGCGCTTACAAGAAAATTACTAGTAAGATAATTTCAGCGAATGTTGATCTCCGCTAACACGAAGAAGATAGATGAATAAAAGTTTGTAAGAATAGTAAAAGAGTAGAGAAATTCGTGTGAGCGCTACACATCAGACTTTTTCATTGTAAATGTGGAAGTTAGTAGCAAATTCATGACACACGACAAGGATGAATAAAAGAGTCTGGCGGCTACTAAATGAAACTTAAATGCAAATTCCCTGTAGTAAATCAACAAGTTTCTCGCAGTGTCTACCGACATCCAGGTCATGATAACGCATTTAAGTGTAAGAGCAGTAACAGATGTAGGACATTGTAAGGAGATGATTTCCTTCACGCACTCACCCAGACAATTGGTGGTCGCGCCGACGTTGTCTAGTAGTGACCATTATCTTATGGTAATGGCATGAATGGAAAATCAGACCCCAATAAACAGGAGACAGGGCAGCTTCGTTGTCGCCGTTATGTGTGCATCACAGAGACAAGGCAATCTTCCTCTAAACTCGCTCGCTCATAGTGAGACCATCCAAATGAAAATATTTCAGGTTGCTTTGCAAAATTGTTTCATAGACAATTTGGTAATCATTTCAAATACCAGATATTTTTAACTGCCTCACCTAATAAGTTACTCTTCTATTTATATCGATATCTAAAAGCTTAAATGTATCAATATATCATCTTCGAATAATATATTAACTAATCAAAGAGCGCACTATAGCATGAGTCTAGATGTATTCACTTAAGCGTCATGTAATTCACTTTTTATAGTCTAACATGACAGTCAATTTATTCTAAAGTTTACAGATAAAAATGTGTTGCACTCTAATAACTTTCTCTGTTCTTATACTAATTATTCTTAGAAACTCTTATTCCTGTACCTTCTTCATGTTAGTCGAGATAAACATTTATAGAAATTACGTTACTGCTAATTTTCTTGTAGGTGCAAGGGGAATATGGGAATACGGTAGGCCTTGAGCGATAGTCAAGTCTTTTAAAATAATCGCTAAATGAAGGCTTTGAAATGTTGTTCTCTTTACACGGCCAAGGGATAAGAAAGTGAATATCGACCTTCCATTTCAGAAAAGTGTAAGTATTGCAAAACTCACACAAATAACAGGGAATATCTCCGAAATGCTTCACTCCACACATGAATACATTCGGGCATAAATTGTGTGTTTTAACGAGATCTACATTTTTTGAACAAAGATTTGATCTTCTCTTATGGTTTACCAGTTATGCGAAAGTCAAGAGTAAGCAGGACTATGGTTATGGCGAGAAAATTCAAAATATACATTTAATTTGCCATAAAAATATCTCAAACACATGGAATTTTAATGAAAATAGAGCCATTTAGGAGAAAATCAAAATTTTTGAAAAATTTTCCATGTAAAGGGTAGTTTAGGGTGGAGGAATTTTCTTCAAAATCTTGTCTGATCCTTGAAAGATGTTAAACTTAAATACCAAGTTTGGTTTTAACCGACTTTTCGTTTTTGAGTCATGCTGTTCACAGACACACAGAAACAGACACAGACACACACACACACACACACACACACACACACACACACACACACACACACACACACACACACAAACGCTCGCGCTAAACACGCTTTTTTTATTCAGGTGTCTTTAAAATATACATTTCCGGTGAAATCTTCACATAGAAATTTTTGGATCGAATACAATACAATACTGTTTTAGCAGCCTAGTAAATTTGAGCTTCCTAGATGTCATAGTTTTGGAGGAAATGATTTACACATGTAGAAATTTATAAGTTACGGAAAAATGCTAAGGATTAAAAAACCAGGATGTTATTTAAATGCGATTTTGACAACTAAAAGTGTACAACAACCTATGTACTATATGTAATGGATGCGGAAAAGAATGGAGATTTCAATAGTGAAAATAAAAAAAAAAAATCCATTTTTTTACTACAATGTGCCCTTAAGAGAGGCAGTCATTCTGCCTATATATTACGCGAATATCAGGGGATTTTTCCTGCGTTATTAGCCAAGTTTGTACCAAATTATAATTATGAGTAAGGGGAGAATTCACCTCAAAGATCCTCTAGATCATTTTGAAGTAACTTCATAAAGAACGGTCGGGGGTAAATAATTCGCCATCCGAGTTTAAACAGCTAGCCGTGCAACCTCGGATAATCCAGCTATTGTATCATACTTGCATTTCCAACGGCTTATACAACAACAGAAATTATGTAATCATTTTGAACCATCAGCCCAAATATCCTCCCTCACATCATAATCTTTATATAAAACGCTATTAATGGATGAAATTAATGTTATAAAACCGTATTTCACGCAAACAAGTTATAAATGACGGTGTTTAACATGCTAATAACTTCCTTCTTGGCTACCATATAAGGTCGCGTTATTTTGGCTGTTAATAGAATGACGATATTTCGCCGTAGTCTGTGTGCGGCTTCTTCTATGGGTTACGGGTATTGCCACCGAGACGGTGCCAGACGATATTGATATTTATAAGCTGGCAGCCGCAGCTGTATCTGCCGTAATTTTTCCTTCCGCTAGTAGCGTTTTCCATATGGCATTTAATGGTTTACCACCTAAATCTCCGTCTGTACAGACAGCAAGGCTACTGGAACACCCATTTATATTCTCCTGCATTATACACATCCATAAGATGAAGAGATCTCCATGAAAAGCAAGATGCACAATTTTTTTTTTTTTTCATGCCATTAGCTGAAACTTATCGTTCACCAAGTTCTGTGCCATTTAAAATAAATTAATACATAATTTTTACTTTCTATTTTCCAATTTTAAAGTTTTATATTGCTGGCTGAGCTTTGGGCATTTCCACGAAAGCATTCTGGATTATCCATGACGTGTAAGCTGCGGGAATTCTTGTTTTTTCGTGTCCAGTTACCATTGCAGTGAAGTTTCCTGTTAAAGCGGTGTTTATCTTCAGTCTGGTTTGGACTAAGGAAAAGAACTTTCTGAAAACTGGTCTTTTGGTTGAATTTGATCATTTCTGTTGCCACTTTTCAATGTTTTCCTTCTTCCGTTATTAATGTACATTTGGGATCTTGTAAATTGTTATTGCACCAACCCCTTCGGTTGTTTCTTTGGCCAGTTTGTTTTCATGTGTAACAAAATGAGTCTTTACCTATTGGAAATGAATAATCCACTATTGACTCATGAGTTGTTTGAATCCCCGTCTGATCTCTTGTATTAGGTACGGTGCTTATCATTGTTTCTCAATAGATCAAGGGTAACTCTATTGTCGATGTAAATGGCCATTTTAAGTTCTGCAGATAATTGGATTTTTTATTTCAGTTAGTTTCTTTAATGCTTGTGATATCACCATCTGCTTAGCCTGCTTCAGCGTGGTTATTAATTTCTTAAGCATTAGGGAACTACCCTTAACGGTTCCTGAGGAGATACGCCGAGAAACAAGATTCTGCAGAGGGCTCCGGCACCGAAAAGTAACCTAGACAAACAGGAAAGGACCGCTCCAAGGAAATTAATATCCAACACAGACATCCTACTACTAGCTGACAAAGGAAATGCAACGGAGGTCCTCAATTCCAGTTATTACATGTAAAAAATCAGGGAAGTTCTAAACCTGGCACCATAAGGGAAATTGACACGTAATCCCACAACACAAATTTTACGCCAGACCAATATGTTCATCAAGCAGTCATCCATATCAACAGAAGGGCAGAAAAAGATTAGGACAACTGAAGCGTTGTCGTTAAGGTTCGTATGGACTAACCAAGATACATAAACCTGAGGTCCCTCTATGACCTATAGTCAGCACTATTGGTTCACCAGGTTACGCCATGATCCCCCGGTTTTTGGTAGATTTACTCCAGCCGCATGTGGGAAATACAATCGCATATTAAGAGCTGCACTTGCCAGGACAACCCAAAGTGCTCCACCAGGGCCAAAGCCCATTACAAATCCTGCCTGGTACAAACAGGACTTTCATTCGCTGGGGTAGCCCGAGGTGAACATTGTGGACCCCACCTATGCAACTTTCCTCCTCTGAGGGGTCCTCATCTGACCTTGGAGGTCCTTCCGAAATATTTTCCCTATTAAAATCCTTTAACTTGCCAGCACTTCTGACCAAAATGAAACCCTTCCTAACAAAATTCAGGAGCTGTACTAGCACTTGGGAAAAATTCGGAGGCCATTGTATGTTTTATCACCATCATCCTGGAGTAAATGACCACTCCAAAGGGAAGCACATCTTTAACGCGGGCTCTCGTATGGAATGCTAACGGCATCTTAGGGAAGCAATACAAACTGCAAACTACCTGAGGCACAACAAAATTGAAGTCGCACTTATTTGCGAAACAAAATTATAACCGGAGTTTACTTTTTAACTCCAAGGGTACAACATTTTTAGGACTAACAGGCTGGGCCGACAGGGGGAGGCACAGGCATTCTAATAAAAAGCACAGCTGCTCATGCTCTGTCCCGCTTCCAGCATTAGAAGCACTGGAATGCACGGCAGTAAAACAGATAAACGCCAAAACCGTGATATCGTCAGCAAGTAAAATACTTCGGAGTCAGTTTAGACCAACAAATCTCTTTGAACGCCCGCCTTACAAATACTGCCAACAAAGGGCGCCAACGTTTAAAGATGTGCGCCCCCATTTTCAACAGCAAGGAATTATGGACCCACTCCAAAAGTATACTATAAAGATCTTTTATGCTGTCCACCCCACTATTAGCCTGGGCAAATTCCTCAAAAACAGTGCTCAACAAGTTTCAAATTGTCCAAAACTTATTTCTTAGAAAAATATTACGTTGCCCCATACTCACCCGCATCCAAACCATCCATCAGAACCGTAATACACCCTACATATCAGATGCAATACACAACACAGCCACAAGAACGTGGGCGCGCATCAGACAACATGAAAACCAGCTCATAACAACATCGGCAGTGACGAGCCTAAACACCGAAAACTCAGACGTGTGAAAATATTCTAGACAGCTTCCCCGTTCGCAATACTGCGCGCCCACAACATCGACCTAGACCAAGTACTGCAATGACAGGGGCCGCCAGAGTTACTGCTATAACAGGGGGCCCCTGCTCCATGCATAACTCCGAAACAACGCTGTCTACACAGCGAAACAGTGGAAATTGTACAGTGCATAGTGTAAATATTGTGTTTGTATGGGTGCATGTGTGTGCGTGTGGGTGTGCGTGTGTGTGTGTGTAGGTTACATGTTTGAATAAATGAGTGTAAATTGTAAATATGTATACAGAAGCAAAAACTCATTGTTAAAACAGTGAAAAAGAAAAAAAAAAGCTAACCTACGCAACCGAGCTGTTCTCGGTAACCCAAAGCGGGGGACTGCGGTTTTGGGACAACCTAGAAAGACCAAAACCGTTGTAAATAAGATAATCTATAAGGGCATGTAATCATCAGGCAATGTGCGTGTGTGTGTGCGCGCAAGTGTGGTGTTTATATAGTAACAAATAACCACTAACTTGTAATCTGAGTATATCGCTACCATCACCGTCGAGAGACCTAGGAGATCTAGTCGAAGACCCACTGAAGATGTCTGCTGTAGCCGCAGATGAAACGTCTGGAATGGAGAGGGGAAACCCAGTGGACCGCCGCGGCCTGAAGATTCTTAGTATATCATACACCAGCCATGAAAGCCTATGCACTGTAATAACCCTTTTAAAGCTGGTCGCCGTGCGATGGCTTTCATATTCCGTTCTCTTTGCATGTTCAGGACATAAAATGGCGAATAACAACTTCCAGTTAGAAGTATTCAAGGTATTAGAAAATTCAAAGTAACAACAAGGAATATCTTGGAAATGCTTCCCTCCACAAAAAAATATGTATTTTACATAAATGTGTGTTTTTTAAGGAGATCTACATTTTTCTGTACTAAAATGCTATCCACCACTTACGGTTTACCAATTATGTAAAAGTCATCCGGAACAAAGAGAACTTTTGAGAACATTTCCAGAAAAAAGGAAAGGAAATTACGTTTTAGAGGGGATTCGGCACTTCGTCCTTTATACCTTTGCCCCTTACGGGACACACCGGGGAGGACGAATAGGGCGAGAGGAGACAAAGGCGCCGACCGAGAAGTCACGACACAGAAGAGGGCATGGTCCCGACCTTTTTCAGTTTGGAACTCCCCGGCGGCGTATAGTACAGCCGAAGTCTCATCTACCCAGCCTTGAAACATCTCACAAGCGGATTCGGAGACCGGATGCGTTTACAGAGCGCATATTCCCTGCCATGCAACACAGATATCCCCGCCGACCCTTACTATCCAGAAAGAGAACAGTCGGATGAAGGGTGAAAGGAAATGAGAAGTGAAGTGAAATGGAGGGACAGAAAATTCGGGGTATGTAATGAACCTACCAGCATTCGCTGGGCAACCCGGGGAAAACGCGAACATACCCATGGCTCACTGAGATCGAACTCGCGACCTCCCGAATGCAGGCCACAGAAGAAATCGCCTGAGCCATTTCATTGGGTACATTCCCAGAAGGCTCAAGATTTACATTTCATTTGTTACTAGTATAAAAATATCTTAAACATATGGTATTTTAATGAAAATCAAAACTTTCGAACCAATATTTCACATAAAGGGTAGTCTGACGTGAGATGATTTTCTTGTAAATCTTCGTATAGCATCCTTGAAAGATCCTGAACTTAAATACTAAGTATGGTGTTTAACTTACTTTTGGTTTCTGAGTTACATATGTTGTTCACACACATACACACAAATATTCACACGGACACACGCAGACCTTGTTACAAAAACACTTTTTTGTGTTCGGATGTACCAAACATTTCTGGTGAAATCTGAATGCCTCAAAATGTCAAATTTTTGGTAGAATACAATGCTTCGCATATTATGTACTATACTCAATAGAGAAAGTAAAAATGTATAAAATAAAATACTAAATCGTCAATGCTTTGTGCACAACATATATTTAATATTAAATGCTTAGCCAAACTGGATAAAAATTTATAAAATAGAATTATTAGTCATACATTCCCCTAAACGGTTGGTGTTTTAAGATCGCTGTTCCATGAATTGTTTGCTTGCAATCCGTTATTTGAGGCGTAATGGTTTAAGATGGCTCCTTAACGTCCCGAACTCCGAAGTGTTGGTCGGCATCATATTGTAGAGTGCTGACATGTTTTGTGTGTTTACTGCGTCGTTTGACGTTAAGCGTGGCAAAATTAGGGGTGAACAAGCCATTGCAATATCCAGTGGCTAGGATGTACGGGTGGAATACTGTCTTAAGTAACAGGCATGCAATACCACAATAGAAAACAACTGAACCTCTATTCTGGGTGACCACCCGGAGTCTGTTGCCAAAACTCTGCGGTTCGCCGCCGATATTGGCTTCGAAAAACAGGTCTGACATGTGTTTTTAGCTTTTTAAGACATTTAACGTATTGATTTTATGGAAATCAGACTTGTTTTTCTTTTCAGTTTTTTCGTGGTTTTTAGATTTTAGAAGTCTTGTGGTATTTTAAGCTTTTTATCTCATTTTATTGTTTTAATTGTTTAGTGTTTTAACCATCTCTTTTAATTCTGATTTTAACTCTATGTGTTTTAGACTTTATTGTTTAACTGTGGGCCCAAATGACCTCCATATCGACGGGCCGTTATACCCCACACATTCACTCACTCATTTACTCACTCCTCAAAAATGCAATTTTACTTCTCTAACGCATACCTAAAGTTCTGAAGGTATTGCACTTACATACAAAAATTGTATTTGGAAATGCCATCTAGAACTCATTCTGGACGTCTTGAAACAGAAGCAAAATCATTACGTGCTACCTTACATGAAATTCTCTAACCATTATTCCATTAAATATTCTTACAAAATCTTATTCTCCTACCACTATCACATTAACTGAGCTAAACTTATTTTGCAGAACCTTTTTATTCTACATTTCGTTGAAGATATAAGAAGAACACAGTCAGCTTAAGCGATGGTCAAAACTTATAAAATCGGGTCTAAATGAAATTACAAAGTGAGATGGCGCAAGTTGCGCTATTACAATTTGTTCTCAATTTCACTATGTCAGCTGTGAAAACATTTGAAAACAGGCTGAAATTATTTTGTATTGCTTGGCTATCTATAAATGTTTTTTCTCGAAATTTCCTTTTAAGTTTTTCCAAGATACTAATGGGTTTATTTATTTGTTGTTCAGAAATATGTATTCGAGGCTGCAGGCGTACAAAATTATGGAATTGTCTCTCTTTTAGGTTTGATGTAAATAGCAGAAAGTATTTGTGTGCCAATTTATTATTACTGCTACTATTACTGCTATTATGATCATCATTATTATTAATTGTAATTTCGAAAATCAGTAAGAAGGAAAACACGCCAGACCACAGTGCAATTCTTTGCATTTGCACCTCTGACATTGTGTGACGTAGAAAGAAGTTTTTCGCCGTTTAAAAACTGCTTCAGTGACAGGCATCGAAATTTCACATTTAATAATTTACGGATGTACACTGTAACCCAGTCACCATGTGATCATATTATAGTTAGTAAATAGCAGTAAGTGCAACTCCAGAATGCGTAGTTTCATGGTAAGGCTATACCTACTTGCAGTTGTTTACATGCGCGAGTGATAACAGTAAAGTCCATGTGCAGTGTACCTATGGAAAAACGCACACGCCTCCGCTCTTTAATAATGGCATTTTACATTTCTCTTAAAGGTCCGTGATAAAAGTTTGAGCAAAAATGCATCTGACGTTTTACCCTTGGGGCGTAACGAAAATATTATTCTTTTCATTGTTTCTTATAGACATATGCACGCTTTCTTGGGTTCTTTACTGGTTTAGAGGCTGCCATTATAGTCTTTGTTGTAGTAATGTACAGACAGCATCTGATTACAGCAATCAGATGACTGGCACGTGCTGAGGGAGGGGGTAGTTTCATGATGTTACTACGGCGACCCCTGAACTTGCAGGGACTTCAAACGTGATCGCCACTTTTCGGGTCACTGCTGTAGGGTGCTGAATTCATTTACTGAGCATTACTTTTAGAGTATTTTTATGTACTCTCTTTTGTAGCTGCGTTTCTCTGCTAGCACTAGATGCACAAAGTACAAGTGCGCTAACAAACCAGGCACTCTCCCTCACACGCGATATGCAGAAACCAAAAGCCAGGCGCCACTGACATTCTCGTCAATATATACCCGTAATAAAACTGTAACTGAAATGTTTCTCCTAGTTTCATTTTTGGACGAAAATTGATGCTGATGGGTCTAATGGGTCACCTAGAAGCCAAAAGTCCTACTATTAAAGTATGTGCGTTTCTGAGTCTTAAAATATCTTTTCATGCCAGAATTGTCAAACCAATTCTCATAAAACAGAGGTATAATATTTTCACTTAGAATGCAGAGTATGGTATCTTATTATTTTCCCGAAATTGGAGTTGTGTCTCATAAAACACAGACATAATATTTCCGCTTAGAATGCAAAGTATGGCATATTATTTTTCCCCCAAGTGGGAGTTGTGGGGAAGAAAACAAAAGAATAGAAATATCTCGTTTATAATTCAGCTACTAATATTTTAAATATAGTATACATAATATCCTACCGCCTTCGTACCGCAGTGGTAGCGCGTCTGTCTCTGGCGCGAGGACACGGGTTCGATCCCGTGGGAGGTCTGGCACAGGTTGCACTCAGCCTTGTTAGATCCCAGAGAGGCAATTGAGGAGTTATTTGATGAACAAGTAGCGACCTCAGGTCACGAAGGCCGCATAACTAGCATAACTAGCTCTTACCATGTCCCACCCTCCAGCACCGCACCCCACTCATGACACCTGTAGCGGACAGAGGTGAAGGATGCAGCGGCTGTGGTGTAAGCCTTGGCCCGTAAGGACTGTTGTGCTAGGGGCAGGGTATACATATTATTATGTTCGTGTTATTTACTAATGTTGGTTTATATATTTTATTGCTGAACGTTGCTAAGGGATACTTTTACTTTTCTTTACCCTCTTCGAATATAGCTTCAGCATTACATTTAGATTACCATTGTTGAGTACTAGATGATTCATTAGGGTGTCTCATCACTATTACTTATAGTATTAATAGCAACAGACCAGCTTATGTATGTAGCAGGGGGAGCCAACTCATTGCAATACTATGCCTGGATAGTAATATTATGATAGAAGGCCCTAATAGAAGACCCTAAACAAAGGTTTTATAACTTGTGTATTTGTATTGTTTAAGCACTTACAGGTGACTTGTGGTGCTTACTCTACGGTCTTCGAGATACGACAATATATCCAAAATTTGTTACTCTAGTGCTTTCACAAGTTATCTTTTACAAACAGATTTTCGTATCTGTTATTTACGTAGGTCTACCGGTAACCCAATAACTGCGAGGTTTCGATTGCACTACAGGATAAACATATGGTGCAGATTTGTTTACCATAAAATTACACCTTTGTGCATTGATTTTTAACAGAAATAGATTATTGTAGAAATACTACATGACATACATGATAGACAAAGATAGAGGGAGGTTACTGGAGGGCAATGAGAACGAAAGAGAGAGAGCAACGGAGTCAGAGACAGCGAAGGAACTCCTTATTTAAAGCAATAACGCCACCAGCACTGCGGATTCTTGCTTGTTCTTACATAACCTTTGGAAGACAAGCACAAGCTTAGTTCAGCACAAATGTAGCTTTTATAATATACAGAATTTGTGTTTAACTTTTATCTGTGTGCCATTAACCGTTTCCGAAATATTCACTACTTGTTCAATTTATCCACAATTTAAGCAGTAGTGTCTTAGGAAATGTTAAGTATGCATTCTTTTGTTCCTCATTAAGCCATGCTAAAATAATGGCACCATGGTTAGCATTCCCGACTATCATTTCAGCATTATTTCAGATGACCTTAAGTTAGTGAATGTAAGCCACATTCGTTTAGTAATAAATATGCTTAACATAAAGTAAAAGAAAAATACGCCGTCTCCATAGCACTCGGTAGTATTGGTGGCTTTGATTCTAGCTATAGGCATTCCCTGCTGAGGGATCTAGAACGGAGAACGCTCAGCCTCATAAGGTCCTCAAGGAACTGCTGTCTGGGAAAGCTTACTTACGGGCCTAAGGAAGGCAGCATGATTAAGACATGCCACACTTATTACTGCGTTCTACGTATTGTGATGACAATGTGACAAATCCCACTCGTGACACCAGTGTGACAAGTGACATTTTCTGTTACTTTATTTCCCTTAAAGTTTAATAAAAAACGCATTTCTCTTTTTATGTTAACACAATCTACAATTCGTCGTGACCTTGCAACTTGTAGCTGTTCTGTCCGATCGCAACTTTGACACATACTTAACCTGTTTTAGTTCTAATCTCTGTATCTAACAAACAGCTGGCCTGGACGATACGCACATCAAAAACTCCTTCACACAACAAACAACTCCGACGCGACGATTGCACAAAATTGTCTGTGACTTACATATTCAAATTCTCCCATTACTGGCTGCACACATCATACACTTAAAACTAACTGCCAAAACTCAACACAATGCTCAGCTCTGAAGAACTGTTTTAACACTTTTTCGCGCATCCCTTTTATACTTCAGATTAATTACCGATCAATTCTCTGAAAAATATACCTTTTCTAGAAATGTTCGTAAGTCAGCCGTCAGTCGAAAGTTTCTTGAACAGTCTATAAACGCTTTGTTCTGCCGCGTTCATAGTCGTTTTTGCTCCAAGCACTCCATTGTCGTCGGGCCGTGTATTTACAAGCAGTTGTGTGAGGTAGCTCTGACCTTGAGCCTCTGTTTGACGGCGGCTGCCGCCCAGCGTCACAGTATGATTACCTGTATGGACGAAGACAGGGTATGCAACAGCCATGTGTAAGGTCTTACAGTTAGCCCATTATGGCTCTCATGATTGGTTTCTCAAATGGGATACATCAACAATTTGCAGAGCGCACACGAAGCTAAATGGTACCAGCAGAGATCACGCTATCTTACAAGTTGAACTTTCTGGTTATTGTTTTATGCCAACAAACTTACTACTGGTGTTTTTTAGACACACAAGCCCTGTGTGGGCAATGTTTAAGGGGTGGGATCAGGACTGAAAAACACCAGCAGTAAGTTTGTTGACAAAACAATAACAGTTACCATCTAGAGGTTACTTAAACCCGGAACATAAAGTAATTACAATTGTAAGTCGCCCTTAGGGTGTTTATCTCTGGCGTGAGATTCCCTTGTGGTCTACCGGAAAAAAAGTATGAATCAGTTGAGGAATTTAATGTAATACTGGCAAGTTAGCCATGTTAGTGGTTAGACCAGCCGCGCGTGAAGCGCTAGATCCATGGTTCAAATCCCGGCTGCGGCACTGATTTGTTCAGTCCTGATTGCACCTCTTGAATTTTCTGGTTTTAAATGTTACTCATAGTGGACGTCTTGAAATAAAAGAAGAAATTAAGATAGTATGATTTCGATTGGAGATAAAGAAACACAAAATGCCATATGGGTTACATCTTAAATGCGATTTGAAACCCTATGAACTCAAACGCTATTCCGAAAATGGCCCGAAGTTAAGAGCGTATAGACAGTCAATGTTTAACTTGGATTCCTAAGGAAATTTGATCGAGCGCTCCGCTTTGGCGAACGTATCAATCGATCCCATTGTCTGTCTACTTAAGGTATTTGCTCTGCACGCAGTAATTGCTTATATTAATATCCTGGGTAAGAGCTCAGTGAGATGTGAAGGAAGCTTATCACAGCCTGGTTGTATTAAGCATTAGTGCTGCTGAGAACAGGAACGCTTGAGTGAAAATGTTAACCAGGTCTCAGATTCTTAGTTTCCAATCTATTATTTTCCTGATCGTTTAATAATCTTTTTCAGACATTAATGCTTCACGCTTCCTGGTGCTAAGTATATTCGCTTTATAGTATTTAAAATGTTTATATGAGGTGTTGTGACATAAAATGTCCTAAACAGTTGTTTTCAGCTCTTCAAATGCCAAATACGAGTTGCTCCCACTATCTCTGCTCCTCTTGTATTTATACCAAGGTACTTCATAGCAAACAAGCATCATCATTCTCATTCATACAAAAGGAAAAAGAGATAATTTAAATAATTGTTGACCG
Organism: Tenodera sinensis; assembly: GCA_030765045.1. Classification (NCBI taxonomy): domain Eukaryota; kingdom Metazoa; phylum Arthropoda; class Insecta; order Mantodea; family Mantidae; genus Tenodera; species Tenodera sinensis. Next base: position 122,800,808 of record CM060961.1, on the reverse strand, counting down.
ATAAGCCTGTTATCGAATCTATACAAACATATTTAAGAACATTATGACAAATACACACACCAGAGAAGTAGATGAAAATCAACCAACACATCCAATCGGAATTCGCACGCAGTATAGACAATAGACCACCTCCATACAGTCAATCAAGTTATTGAAAAAGTGTAGGAAATCAATCTAAACATATACTTAGCATTCATAGATTACACCAAAGCTTTCGACTCAGTAGAGCATGTTAGTGTATTGAAGTCCCTAACAGCAAAAGCACAGAAGATCAATGGGGAAATATATTCAAAGAGCAACGAAAGTAAGATCAGAGTTTGACGTAGAAATCTTCAAAACAAAGAGGTTTTAGACAAGGAGACCCAATCTCAGCTAAGCTGTTCACAAGCGTCCTTGAAATAGAATTCAGAAATCTAAACTGGAATAAGAAAAGATGGAGAATTAGCGTTAATGGGAGAAGATCGACAAACTTTCGATTTGCTAACAACACTGCTATTTCCAAAATCTGCGGCAGAACTTCAAATAAACCCGACAAAACTGAAGTAATGACGAAATCCATGGATATACCAGATATAATTGAGGACAGGCCTATTCAATACTACAGCAAATACATTTATTTTATCTGGAAAAAACGGTCAGCATGACAGAAAAACGAGAGGTGAAACTGCAGAATAAGTTTAGTGTGGGGAAAATTTTACAGTCTAAAATTCACATTAATGGAAAAAAGATTAGCCCTGCGTTGAAATTCGAAATCCTACAAACCTGTGCCATCCCACTACATGTGTATGATACCCAGACCTGAACATACACAGCAAAACGGATCGAGATGATTCAGATATGCCAGCGGAAGATGTTAGAGATCAGACTCACGAATAAAATGCGAAACGAGGAGCTAAGAATAAAAAGTGGAATGGAGGATACGGCTGAAGGCGCAAGAACATTTAAATGGAGATGGGGAGGACACGTGGCCAGAATGACTCAAAATGGGCGGGCTTACGCCACGATAATGTGGGATCTGAGATTGTAAAAATGAGACGGAGGACAACCACGTAAGAAATGGGCATAAGAATCTAGTGGAGTGAAGTGATTGGAGATCATTGGAAAAGAGTGGTAAGAGACAGAGACAGGAGGAAAGAAGCTGCAATTAATTTCAGAAGGAAAATTCACAGGAGCTAGCTCACCTGTGAATTCCACAGAGGTAGCCCCACAACTATGGAAGGCCCTTGTGCAATGGGATCTGTCAGACATCTTTATCTTTTTCTTTATGAACAGAAGTTATTCTCTGCTTGGAAAGCGCTACCTTTGGATATAACTCGCCGTGTTGCCAGGAAGGAAGTACCCATACCAGTGGGAGTTCTATGTACTTCGAAGCTGTGGGAAATTGGAAGATTATTAAACATAACCCTGCCTTTGAAGACATTAAGCTAATTTGTTCGATACTGCAGGAAGAAAACTATACAGGAAGCTTAGCCCTATAACCTGCAGCATTAGAGTCTATGACCTATGTTCCAATGACGTTTTGTTATGTAGAGAGTATCGTTTCTCTATTCAAGAATGTCTACTTGATAATAGGAAATTGTTAATATAGGGAACTTTGGCCTTAAATGTAGTTATCTACCGCAACTCCTCCCACTTCCAAAACAAAAATAAATTTCGAAATTATCTACATCATAATTTTCTCCAATGTGTCCGTAATAAAATCTGAAATCCTCATTCTCACAAGTGCAGCAACATTCAAAACAGGGATCACCTTTCAATTTATTTTAAAACAAAATCAATATTCATATAAATCAGAGCCTACGTTAGTTGGCATAGACACTCACTTTCCTTGGTAAATATTAACAGTACAACTATCTCAGCGCTCAGGGCTTCGTTAAATGTCAACGGGGATGCCATCCATGTGTTCAATAGCTTTATCATTAACTTCCATTTTCCTCTATAAGTGTAGAAACAAGTGGAACATCTGCTTAGCGACCATATACGTCATGCATCTGTATTGTCTGATGCATTATTCATCATTTAGCAAATTTGTTAACTATCTTCCCGTATTTTAATGCTAAAATTGTATAAAACATTGTATTTAATACGTGTATAACCTCGTTTGCTTTCGCCCACCCGCTACGCATACACTCGTGTCACAATCAGTCACTAATTATACACCAGTTACATAAATAAATACTCTTGCCTTTACGACAGTTATTAATATGCTGTACTTTCCTGGAACAAAGTTATAAATAAGTGTTATTAAATTAGAACAAAATAAGATAATTGTAGCCTAAAATAACAACATTGCTGGGGATAGTAATACCTAATGATATACAAAGAAAATTTAAAACCAATTTTAAGGGTGTAGAAAACAAAACGAAGGCTAACTGGACCAAAAATCCAGGCCTTCTTCCAGCAGGCATGGATGTAGAAAGTTAGACAAAGTCTGGTGGGCAACAGTCACGTCATTTTTTTTATTCCTATTATTTGCATTAAAATTGATTATCGAATCTAGTGCCTACTCCACGAAAGCTGTTTACTTTACCTTATTCTTAAGAGGAAGAAATATTGCATGTTAGCAATTTTTACTGATTTGGCGGAAAGAAATCTATTAGAGATAGAAATTCATCTGCACATCAAAGTAGATGCATGCCTATAGTTTATGCTCTTACGTGGGACCTAAAAGGGGTATTGGTAGTTATTTTCTAATAAAATGTCCTTGAACAAAAGTTGAGAACTACATATTCATTTTGAGGCTATTTACAAAAAGCTCGATAATAACTCTTAAATAGTATTCTCATCCACACCGATTTAAACAACAACAAAGGGAAAGCTCGCAAACTGCCCCTTGTTTGGTATAAGATTGTTAATCGAGATAAATGTTTAAAGAAATTGTTTTATTGCATGCTTCCTTGTAGGTACAAGGGGATTATGACAATACAGTAGGCCTTAAGCGATAGCCAGATCTTTTAAGAACTGCGTGATACTTTTGAAACTCCGTTCTCTTTGCATAGCCAACAGAGAGAAAAAAACTAATGATTCCCTATTTAAGAAAAGCATAAATATTTTAAAATTTGCATCAATAGCGAAGAATGCTTAACTCCAAAAAATATTATTTTGATATAAAGTGTTTGACATCACTTGCGGCTTACCAGTTATATAAAATTCATTCCTAATGAAGAGGATTTCCAAGGTTTTTAACAGAAAATTGAAGATATGCATTTAACTTGTAATGAAAATATCTTAAGTATAGGTATTCTAAACAAAAGAGTAGGAGTTATTTCTGAGAAATTCGTCAATCTTTTAAAAATGTTCTATGTAAAGAGATTTTCTTGAGAATCTTCTTGTCACATTCTTGCGAACTTAAATACCAAGCTTGGTTTTTAACCAACTTTTCGTTTTTGAGTTAGCTGTTCACGCATGCGCACTGACCTTTTTGTAAAAATGACCTTTTTCGGTTCGGGGGAGGGTCAAAAATATACTTTCGATGAAATGTTGACTTCTCCTACTTCCTATACATGGTAGGGAAATTAAAAAAGATGTGGTAAGGAGATCATGGGCGATTGTTTTTATTCTTAAAGCTGGAAAATAGGGTTCTGGTGACCATAATAAGTAAGTTTTCTACCGATACTGATATAGTTATTTCTCTTAGCTGAACACCTGTGTGCAGCCTGGGAGGAAAATCAAGGAGCACATTCTAATAGAGATAACGAATAGCCTAGTACTTCATTTGTAAATAATAATGTTACCGTAAACTTTTAGTAGACACTCATTCATCGTCATTCACACCAGCGACTAAAACTTAAAAAATAGAGCAATTGGTTGAGTTAAAAGGACAGTTAAGTAAAAGCAAAAATACAAAGAGAAATTGTACCTATAACTGAAGTAAAAGAAATACTAGGAAAGACTAGCAAGTAATAGTTGCAATGCTGATATCCTAGGTTTTTTTCGATATATTCTCTGAACACACATACGATCACTCACACACACACGTATGTAAGTGTATATACACGGTGTTTAAAATTGTCCGATATTGCAACAGGACTTGGAATAAGTCAAAACTAGAACAAATGTTCCTATAAACATATGTACGTGTTGAGATATGAGCCATTTTACAAAAATGTGCAACGTATCCACATTTTTAATGAATTTGGCATACACCAATGTATTTAGAGGTCCCCTTAGCCAGAAATCCAGTGGATTGAGGTCCGGCGAACACAGAGGCCATGCTCCTGGACCTCCTCAACCAATCCATCGTCAATTCGGTTTAAGTATCAGGATTGCTTTAGTCCCAATGTGTGGGCACAAATTGTAACAGACTTCTAGGACCATACATTTTACCGAACAGATCAACAGGTGCTGTGTATCATCGATTCCCACGCGACGAGTTGCCCGTGCTTTTGGAGGAGTTGCGCTTGTGGAAAACCGACGCACGTGGCTTATGCATGACGGCGCACCACCCCATTTTGTACGCATCGTGCGACAATACTTAAACCAAACATTTAATGGACGATGGATTGGCCTCCCCGTTCGCCAGACCCAAATCTATTAGGTTTCGGACTATGTGGCGGCATTTAAACATATCGGTATATGCCAAAACTATAGAAAATATGCATACGTTGCAGATATTTCTAAAATAGTTCATATCTCAACAAGTATTTGTTTCCGGACATATGTTTATAGAAACATTTACTGTGGTTTTGTCCAATCCCAATTCCTTTTGCCATATCGGGCACCTTTTTAAACATTCTATATGTACATACTTAATACAATTTTTCCGCAAAATATAATACAAAATCGTTTAAATCGCTTAAATCCTTATTGTATGCACATTATCTAACATGCTTATTTGTAGCAATCTTATCAGGAAATCGAAAATGATAGGCGTTCAAGAACGCACCGTGCATGGATATATAATAAATGTATTTTTCTTTCTTTCCTTCTCTCCTTCCTTCCTTTCTTTCTTTCTTTCTTCTTTTGCTATAACAATTCTATCCATATTGGACTGCATCAGCAAAGAAAACTTAGGCAAGTACCAGAGATTTGTATGCTAGTATTAAAAAATGAAAAAGCTTGTGGGTGCGCGTAAGTGCATTATTTATGTATATAATGTGTGTTCGGGTGATCTCAATTGATCTTTATAGCGTTTTCATTATTGAAAAGCTGCCTTGTTTCTAACGGAGAAGTCGATAACAAACTTAATTTCATTTCCTAAATGACTAAAGCCCTAAAATCAGGACTTATAAGTGCCGGATACCAGAATCGAACATGTTGCAGTCATAATAGAAGATACTAGAATGGATTTCACCGTTCCAATTTTATATCTTCACAAAGAATGTGCATAAAAACAAAGTTCGAATACATTTTATTCCTAGGAATTTACATAGATGGCCACAATTTAACAGTTAAGTTTTGGAGTTGGGGTGAGAATGCACACCTTCATATCCTCCAAGTGCAGCCCCCTGGTTTGGTTGCACTTCCTGCTCCGCGAGTAGCGGCTGCGTTGAACACCCTTAGCTTCAGAGGTGCTCGGCAACTTCTTCACCTCAGCTGCTTGGCGGGTTTGCGGAATCATCAGGCGTATATGCATGGTAGCCGGGAACGAATAGCGATAATTAAGTCGTTTCACCTCCGTAGCGCAGTTGGTAGCGCGCTTGCCTCTGGCGCGGAGGACCCGGGTTCGATCCCCGGTACCAGCATGGGGATTTTATCCCCTCTGGGAGGTCTGGCACAGGGTGCACTCAGCCTCGTTAGGTCCCGGGGGGACCAATTGAGGAGCTGCTTGATAGAGAAGTAGCGGCCCCAGGTCTAGAAGACCGCATAACCGGCCGGGAGGGCTCGGGGTGCTGACCACGTCCCACCCTCCAATACTGCACCTCACCAATGACGCCTGTAGTGGGCAGAGGTGGGGGACGCAGCGGCTGGGCGGTAGGCCTTGGCTCCTTGTGGGCTGTCGCGCCGGGGTTTAGTTTAGTTAAGTCATTTCGCTTGAACTCTACAAAGGTAATTTATCAGCCGGCGATACGCGAGAAGCCAAAGCGCACTATAACATGTAGTATCTTAAATATGTGTGACTGTCTTCAAGAACACGTATGTTGAACATACTAGTTCCTAACGTTTTATCATGAAATAATGAAATAGTAAATAATATAGAGGTAAAACTAAACAAGTTTCTATTTAATTCTGTATGTGTCAGTCACCTCTCTTCTGCATTCATACGATAATAAGCAGTTTGTTCCTCACAGCTGATGGAACACGAGGCTAGCGCGTAGGATACAAATGGTTTTGTTTAAATAAAGTCGGCTCTAAGGCTGGCTCGATCGAGTGAGATGGCTCGACGTCCGTGACTCGCGCAATGTGCAAACCGGTTTTTAGAACTTTTCTTTGATTCAGGGAATCTCCAAATATACATTTTCGGTAAAACACAAGTTTAATAACCTAATTCTATCCATAGTTTAAAACTCTTACCTATATATTGTCAACACCTTAGAACCCTGCGAAAATTAATAGTGTATAATTTTGAAAAATTACCTCTGACCATATCTTAAAGCCCTTAAAGCCCTTCTTTGGAAAATATTTGGCATATTTTTAAATATTTCTTTACTGTCACTTGCACTTATCCGTATACGCTGGGGACATACTAGGTATATTACACCTAAAATTTGTTATCGACATTTTACTAGTATTGCACATTTAAGCTTCACAAAAAAGACTGAAAGTGGTATATTGTTCCTGGGATATGCGTATGCATGTGTCCGTTCATCTACCTACCTACCTACCTACCTACCTATAGTAGTGCCCATCCCTTAACAACCACATTCCAGGAAGTTATTAACCTGTCCGTCGCCTTCTTCTGCAGCTAATGATATGAACACAATAGAGAGGGTCTCCTCAATATATATACTATTAAAGAAAGAATCTGCTGTTGCTAAGTCGCTTACAATGAATTGCACAGTAATAATGTTGTTGAATTACACCTTAGAGCGACCGAAGAAAGACGTGACCAGTTGGTACTCTAAAGGCCAGTGGAATGAAGAAGGCCGTTAAGGCATGGGCGATACTATACCTGCTTGCCAATGTGTGTGCTCAGAGACACACTTACACACTATACGCGCGCGCGCACACTCATGCATTTTTCTAAAAATACTTTTCATTATTCAGGAGGCCGCAAAACGTGCGTTTTCAATGAAATCTTAGTATCGTACTTTTTGGGTGGAATGTAATACTTGCTCTTCTGCCTATTATGTAGTGGTAGAGAAAGTGTAAAACTATAAGTAATTGTCAATTTATCTAGAGAATTTTACTATCACGAGTTGCATTTATTAAGACTATTTCACGAATTAAAGGATGATATAGCGTATTAAATGTTATTTAAATGCTATACTGTAACTTCTAACCTCTTAAAAGAAAAATAAAGCAGGTATACATACATCAGTGACCTACAAGATTATCATATTGATGCTCCAACTTTAAAGATGTTTACAATATAAGAAGTTCAAGTAACTGCTGTTAATTTCTAATTTCGTTCAATACAACATTTGTTAAACTGATTCCAACATGTTTCTTGTTGTATTCTGTGTTCTGAGGTTTCCCCGAATTATTTCATCTATTTCAGCATTAGATGGCTCACCGAAACGAGAGTCAGCCATTTTTGACATTTGGATAGCGGCTCCTTGCATCAAATTAGTAAGCTATTGCGCATATGTAGGACAGTGCAGCTAGGTTATCTAACCTGATCATAACATAAGAAAGGCAGAGGAGGTTTTAATTAAAATTCACAGGAGGTGAACATGCAATTTGATAACATTTTTCGGAGTCATTGTTTGAAATTTGAAAGTGTTATGCACATGAATGGTTGATTTCAATGGAATAGTCAATTTAATGACCTGTTTAGCGGTTTCGAAACTACAAAACACACATATGCACATACTTAAAAGCAGTTCAGGAATTGTTTCTTATATAGAGACAGAGCAACGATTGCACAGTAGCAAATGCACCTAAAAGTCACAGAGATAGAGGCTAAGACAGAATTTGTGACCTTCAGGTATCGATTTTTAGTTCTAGAAGTGATAGCATCATAGTTACTTTGTTAGGAGTTTTATACCCCATGTGACGTATGTCCACGCGGTCAGGGAGAACAGCATGGTAATGGGATATTTGCCGCCTTTACTCGACAGCAAGACAACTTATGGAAACAGCAGCCGGTACTTGGTGGGTGTAGTGTTATTGCTACCACAGTCTTCTGCCGCCTACTTCTCTCATCCCGCTATCGGCAACAACGGCCTATCTGTCATCTTTCACTTGGGCTCAGAATTTTATTGTTTTCAGATAGACATGCATAGTCATTAACAATTACTGTTTTAACTAAGGTATACCCTATGTAAAACACCAGTTAAAGAAATGACTATAATATCAAAAATCTTATATATTGCATTCACATAACTTTCTCTACTCTTGCATAAATTATTCTTACAAACACATTTATTCCCCTATCTACTTCATCTCAAACGAAATAAACATTTGCGAATAACTACCTTATTCCTAATTGTCTTGTAGATGCAAGGGGAGTGTAGCAATACAGTAGGATTTAAGCGATAGTCAAATCTTTTAAGAGCTGATCGCTTTGTGATGACTTCGACATTCCATTCTCTCCACATGGCCAGGATATAAAAACCCGAATAACGACTTCTTGTTTGAAAAGAGCATAACTATTTGTAAGTTTAAACCAATAAAAAGCAATATCTTGAAATGGTAAACTCTATAAAAAACAAAATTTGGCATATATTGTGTGCTTTAACGAGATCTACACTTTAGTAACTTTTTATAGGTTTACCAATTATGAGAAATTCACTCAGAACAAGGATTTCACAGGCTGTTTCTAGAAAATGCAAGATATGAAGATATTTTAAATATGTGATACTTTAATAAAAATTGTTAAGGTATTTTTGTGTAAAGAAAAAGAAAAAACGTGCTACACGTAAAGGGTATTTTTGTAGTAGTAAGACTTTATCTCTTACGATTGCCACTTATGCTAAAGTCATTCAGAATGAAGGGACTTCAGAGGTTATTTCCAGAAAATTCCAGGTACAAATTTCATTTTTCATGAAAATATGTTAAATATATAGTATGTTGCTGCTTACCAAACGGTAGATCCGGGTTCGATTCCCGGTACAAGTGTGGGGATTTTCTCCCGCAGGGAGATCTGGTCTGGGATGCACTCAGCCTCGTTAGGTTCCTGAGGGGCCAATTGAGAAGCTACTTGATTGAAAAGTAGTGGCCCTGGTTGCGTAGATCACATAACCAGGCGGAGGGATGAGGGTGCTGACCACGTACCACCCTCCAGTACTGCACTCCACTATGACGCCTGTGGTGAGCAGAAGTGGGGAACGCAGCGGCTGGGCAGTAGGCCTTGGTCTGGAAAGAAGTGTTGTGCCTTGGGTTCTTCTTCTCCTTCTCATTATTATTAATTATTTATTATTATTATTATTATTATTATTATTATTATTATTATTATTATTATTATTATTATTATTATTATTATTATTATTATTATTATTATTATTATTATTATTATTATTATTATTATTATTATTATTATTATTATTATTATTATTATTATTATTATTATTATTATTATTATTATTATTATTATTATTATTATTATTATTATTATTATTATTATCATTATTATGGTTTGCTAACTAAAATCGTTAGAGTAATATTTGAGGAAATCGACATTTTGGAAAAAATGTTCTATGTAAAGGGTAGTTTGGCTAGGCGACTTTCTTGAAAATCTTCGTCTCTCATCTTTGGAAGACACTGAACTTAAATACCAAGTTTGGTATTTAACCTACTTTTCGTTTTCGAATTATGCTGTTTACATACACAAGGACACACGAACACACAAAAACCTTTTTCTAAAAATTACATTTTTGTTTAGAGGGCCTCAAAAGAGTATTTCCAGCGAAATCTTGATATCTAATTTTTTGGTGGAATGGAATACCTTCCCTACGTACTATGTACACGAAAGAGAAAGTAAACAAGTCTGACGTGCGAAATTTACATGGCTTTCGCTACCCATTATTTCCAAACTAATCTTACGAAAGTATTTTCTATCTGCTTCATGTTAATTGAGGTAAACATTTGCTGAAATACTTTTATTACTCACTTGTTGTGGGTACAAGGAGATTACAGAAAGCTTAAGCTATAGTCAAATCCAGTGGTATGTGATGGCTTTGAAATTCCGTTCCTTTTGAAGCAAAAAATCTGAGCATTACAGTCACTTGATTTACTCTGCTCACTATTATTTATTTTTATACAGCTACTATAAACTATTCCTATGGAGGTGTTTTTTTTTCTTTTGCTTCTAATTAATCAAAATATCCCTTCGGAGAAAAAGGTTCATTACATATTTCGTTGCAAACACAAGGGGGATACAGAAAGCCAAACTGATGGATGTCGCTATATGCAGGCCTTGAAATTCTACAATCTTTCCATGATATCGCAAGAAAAATTAAATAGCGGCGAGTGTTTTTTATAAAGTAGCAAAGATACTGAATAGTTCAAATGAATAAAGCTAGAAGTTGGCTGTCCCCGTAGCACAGTCGTTAGAGCACCTGCCTGCTATGTGACGGGCCTCGGGTTCATTCCCGGCTTGGGGGAAGTCAAGATAATCCCCTATCCTCCCTAAAGTCTGGAGGTACGAATGAGAGTGTGTTTATGGGCTAATGCATAAAATCCAAAGACAAACCCACTGTATAACACTATTGTCTATGAACAACATGTTTCAAAAGGGAAAAGCCACCAATAATTGTAGCTGCAGTTGAAACAATGGAACAAAGAAAAATGAAGTTACTTCGGAAATAGCTAACGCCACAGAAAAATGTGTCTGAAATAAACTGCCTTACAGAGACATATTTTTGTGCCATAATTGTTTGTTTAAATATTCCATGATTTACCAGTTATTTAAAATGTACAAAATTTCTTTGCGATGAAGGGGACTTTAGGGGTTGTTTATATTTAGTTTCCATATATCCATTTTAGCTAATGTGAACACCAACAGTGCATGATCTAGGTAAATATTTTAACAGAGAATAGTCTGCGAGATTTACAGAGAGGTACCTTTGAATGAGGTTATTTGAAGGAAAAAATTGTTAATTTTGGGAAGAATGATTGTGAGTTAAAATAAGCGTCTTCCCTGTTTTATTTTCAGCAATAGTAATTTATATCTTATAAAGTATTCAGTTTTAACACTTCACTCATATTGTAGAGTTAGTAAGACGAAGAGTAAAATCTGATGTGTTCCACTCTCATGACTTTCTCTACTCTTGCACTAACCATTCTTACAAACTGTTGTTCCTATATCTTCTTCGTATTAGTTGAGATAAACATTTGTAGAAATTATCTTATTGCTTATTTCCTTATAGGTACAAGGGGAATGTGGGAATGCAGTAGGCTTTGAGCGATAGTCAAATCGTTTAAAGCTTTCAAATTCCGTTTTCTTTCCACGGCTAATATAAAAATGAGTAACGATGTTCCATTTGACGAAAGTTCTAAGTATTCCAAAACTCACACGATTAACAGGGAATATCTCCGAAATGGTTCACTCTACAAAATATTTATTTGGACATAAATTGTGTTTTAGGAAGATCTACATTTTTATAGTAAGATTTGGTCTATCTCTTAGAGTTTATCAGTTATCCAAAAGTCATCCAGAGTACACCGGACTGCATAGGCTATAGCCAGAAAATTCAAAATATACATTTCATTTGTCATAAAAATGTATAAAACATGTGGCATTTTAATCAAAATCGTTAGAGCCATTCTCAAGAAAATCCACATTTTCGAAAAATTGTCCATGTAAAGGGTTGTTTAGGTTTGGGCTATTTTCCTCAAAATTTTCGTGTCGTATCCTTGAAAGACAACAAAGTTAAATACCAACTTTGGCTTGTAACTGACTTTTCGTTTTCGAGTTATGCTGTCCACAGACTGACACACACACAAACACACACACACACACACACACACACACACACACACACACTCACTCACTCCATACACAACATCGAATTTTTGGGTGGAATACAATACTTTCTCTACTTACGAGTAGAGAACGTTATAACAGGATTCGATCTAGGGTTATACCACCACCGCTCACTTGCAGTAGCACTCTTTAGCCAGTTCAGTTATCCCACACACGGAAACCAGGTTTTGCTGCTTCGGCGCACGTTTATAAGCCTAGCACCCAACACTGCAATGGTTTTTACATCTAGTGCAAAATTTAATGGAAACAGAATAAGAATATGTTTCCTACGAGTGCACTGAAGTTATATTTGCAATATTTGCCCGTTAGTGTAAAAGGATTGCTGAAATATTGCTAATATTGCTTTTAAAACTCCGAGGTAAGCCCATGGCTGCCATCTGAACAACAAAGGAAGTATGACAAATTTAATTCTCATACCATCCATACAAGAACGCCTGAGAATTAGGTGACCCTTCACGCAGGCCTCACTGAAGTTGGGTATTTACTTTTATGAAAGGAAATACATGAACTCCAGCCGCCTTTCTTTACGGATAAACTAAGTTGTTACACTATCAAACAGCATTTCCACCAACAGAAGAGCCAAGTTGCTCAGGCCAATTTATCCTTGTGTTGCCCATAAATAAGATTTTATTCGTTTCAAGACTAAAAAACTCCTTCCTGCGCTTGCAGTAGTGGAATAAAATGTTAAAACCAGTTCACATAGTTTATAAACTTCACTATACACAACATCAAATCCATTGGATTTTACATAATTTGCAATAACTTGAACGTATTTGTTAGACAATTTTTAAGCGAATATAACACAGTCCGTTTTTCAAAGACAGACTCAGAATAGGAAACATGTGAATCTTTCGGTTCATATAATACATTTGTTGGGAATCTTTTATCGTAACTTACAAAATGTTTAGGATCCAGTAGGGCCAGAAATGTTAACTGTTTCTGTGATTCAAATCTTAATTTAGTTTGCGTTATTAATGTGCCCAGGACTTCACAGAAAATCCTTAAGTACGAAGAATGGGTTTTATCTTCAAGGCATGTTCTCTTTCTAGACCTTACGTCGTCCCCTTCATTAGCAACGCTCTCAGTTTGTTTACCATGTTGCTTCAAATCCAATTTTTCTATTTGTTGATCTCTAATGTTTATCCAAAGCTGTGCTTAGATATTCTAAAATTGCAAAACCCGTCGTATTTCAGGGCGTTTTCTCAGTTGTAAACAACAAGCATGACCACTAATAAAGCTTGCTTAATCCGAATGAACCAGTCAGCCACACATACTTATCATATTTGTTATATTACAATATATTTTCTAAGCATTTCTATCTTCTTCGTTCTGCTCACGTTACAAGTGTGAAGAGCTGGAGTAAGCCTTCTCTGTATTTCTACCACTACTAATCCTCGTATTTCAACCGCAAGTATAGTCTTTTACTAATAAATTTGTTTTATTACGCATTGTACATCCTTTCGAAGCATTAGCACTAGCAACTCTCTTGGTACACTGTACACTATGATATAAATAATACTATGCTTTGTTAGGGTATTTTGAGACACTGGAAGAGGAGGATAAGGACATCGCGTGACCGGCGCGTGTATAGGAACCAAAACAAACCAGAACCCGCGACCTTGGGATCACTAGGCCAGCGTCTAACCAACTGAACTACCCAGACCGACGGAAAACACTCTCACAGCACTAGACGGACCGGCAAAAGTTTGTCGCATGGCCGACAAAGAGCAACAGGGACCTGCTTAAAAAGTAAGTATGCGCAAAATTGCAGTCGCCACTGCGTAACCAGTCAAAATCATCTCCTTAGGATGAGATACGCGAGAGGAGGTGATCCAGTCTATCGAAGGTTCTTTCACTTCTCTAAGCTTATTACCGTTGAGAGCTAACGGCTCCCCGCGCTTCGAGCCTAAAGTCTTCAGAAGTAATACGAGAGGTGGTAATACTGGTTACAACCTTTGCTGCCAAATCTACCATTCCATTCCCCGGCAAAACTACGTGCACATACCACGTTAATATTTATAATATTAATAATATTAATATTTATTACTATGAGGATTGAGAAATAAACAAATACTCAATAACTGCTAATTCTTCTTCTATCCCTGATTACCCTCCCCTTATGTAGGACTTACACCCCCTATGTACAAGCCAATGCCTAGGGTCAGACGCCTGTCGAGGAGCATAGAAGAAAACTCTGGAACCAGGTGGTCAGCTCAGCATGATAGGAAGAGGATGATATGAAATGCAAGCGAAATCGAGCAATTGGGGGAAACCGGAGAACCCGGAGAAAACCCACATGCGGGTCCCACCTAGGTGGTAGGCGAACCATGGCGCCACCATTATACTTTCAGACTCAGGGAAGGATGAGGAATAAACCCTGTCGGGAATCAAACCCGGGACCCCTTGCACAGCAGGCAGGCGTGCTACCAGCTGCCTAACTGCTAATTCAATAAAACTATACCTATGTAGACGGCTGTTTATATAAACGCGGGTGTCACTTGGCTAGCAGAAACAGCTATGAAACATGTGCAACACCTATTACTTTCTCTACTGGTAAGTAGAGAAAGTATTGTATTCCACCCAAAAATTCGATGTCGAGATTTCACCGGAAATATATGTTTCGAGGCCCCCTGAATAAAAAAAAAGCATTTTTATCCGTGTGTGTGTGTCTGTGTGTCAGTCTGTCAGTCTGTGGACAGCAAAACTCAAAAACGAAAAGTCGGTTAAAAACCAAAGTTGGTGTTTAAGTTTAATGTCATTCAAGGATGCGACACGAAGATTTTGAAGAAAATAGCCCCACCATAAACTACCCTTTACATGGAACATTTTTCGAAAATTTTCATTTTCTTGAAAATGGCTCTATTTTGATTAAAATGTCATATGTTTGAGATATTTTTATGACAAATGAAATGTATATTTTTAATTTTTTGGCTATAGCCTCTGTAGTTGTATCTACTCTGGACGACTTTTGCATAACTGGTAAACCGTTAGAGATAGACTAAATTGTACTACACAAAAAATGTAGAGCTTGCTAAAATACACAATTTATGTCTCAATAAATTTTCTTGTAGGGTGAACCATTTCGGAGATATTCCTTGTTATGTGAGTGAGTTTTGGAAAACTTAGAACTTTCGTGAAATGGATCATCGTTGTTCATATTTTATGTTAATCGTGCAAATAGAACAGAATCTCAAAGGTCAAAAAGATTTAACTGTCGCACAAAGTCTGTTGTATTCTAATATCTCCCTTGCACCTGCAAGGAAATAAGCAATAAGATAATTTGTACGAATGTTTATCTTAACTAACATGGAGATATAGGAATAAGAGTTTGTTAGAATGATTAGTACAAGAGTAGAGAAAGTCATGTGAGTGCAACACATCAGATTTTTAGAGAACAAGTGTTCAAAAACACTGTCCCACTCCAGACTCTAAGAGCCTAATGACATGGTATAGAAAGTAAGCAAATAAGACCCTTATTGCCGAAAACTGATAAGCATTCTAGGAACAAATCCCAATACGTCCTTTACAAGCAAAATCAATCCGAAAAGTCACATTGCAACTCCAGTCTCCACACAAAACAGTTCAGAATCTGCAGATGTAACACAAACAAGAAATTCAGTATGGAAGTTCAAAAAGTCTGTAAGCTAATTTCTATTATTTAAGTCTACCGAGCAAGATGACTTCGTTTAACGTGTTCGGCTCACATTCGGTAGATCCCGGGTTCGATTCTCGTCAGCCACCCATTCTAATCTTACATTTTACGTGGTTATTCCTCGTCGGTAGACAAATCCTGGGGTGTGAAGCAGTATTTTGTATAATTCCTCTGAAATTATTCCAGTTGTACAAAACAGAGGCAGCAAAAAGCCCCCTGAAATGACTCTGTGACAACAGAGGCAGTGTAGGCTAACGACCAAGAAAAAGAGAGGACACTGATCGATAGTTTAATTACGGAAGATGTTAAATGTCCATTGTGTTGTGAAAGGATTTGTGATTTATGTATATGTGATGCTCATAAACGAAACTGTTTTACAAGTGATGTTAATTTAATTAAAGTAATTGCTGTGAGTTAAAGTAAGTGAAACAGATGTTGTACAATCGTTAGCTGTGCTTAGCCATTCCTTATCTACAACAAAATCCGCCATTGTTTCACGAGATATTTTGCAAAGGGAATCATATATAAACTGGCAATTTCTGAGTGTAAATAAAGTGCTTTAGGCATTCTCGGAAGTGATCTTAATTCATTAGTAATTGCATTGCATCTGTACTACCTCTGAGATTAAAATTTAAGAGCAGTAGTCAAGCTCTGCGACTGATGCTAAGCCGTGAGGGGCAAAAGTTACGCTATAAATACCCCGTTCCACATATTTACACCAATAACGGATAAAAGTAGAAAACTTCCTTCCAGGTGGTCCTTCAACTACCAAGATTTCCTTTCCACTATTATCTTTCATTCTCTTTTTTCTCACATTTAAAGCATTTTTCTAGGTTTCGTGACGTATGGCAGTAGCGGACAGAAGACACGAATGCTTGGTCAAACGGAAGAGTACTAACCATGGATACTAGAGGGCTGTTTGGTTGACTGGTTGTTCATGGCTCTCTCAGGGCAACTCCAGTAATGGTACTAATGGTACTTTGTCATGGTCTTCTGCGCATCTCTATAGCCTGTCTGCCTGCGGCCGTAGCCTCCTGCAGTACCTTCATTTCATAGCTACGGAGGTAGCTGCAATATATTTCCTGCAGGTCGCGGTATGCGACCTCTGTTGCATACACTACGGTTTATTATTTAGGTATCCTACACATTGCTCTCAGTGCTACTCTAATAAAACTTAATAGTTGCCATTAATTCTATCTCAGGTGAGATTAAATTTCTTCTTCTTCTTCTTCTTCTTCTTCTTCTTCTTCTTCTTCTTCTTCTTCTTCTTCTTCTTCTTCTACTACTACTTCAAGCTGTGGCTTTAGGCCTGTTGCGGCTCCTTTATTCGTTGAATCCATCTTTTTGCTGGTTGGCCAATACTTGTTTTTCCAATAGGTACAAATTCAACAGCTATTTTCGGAATTCTATCGTGGTTCATACGTTGTACGTGTTCCCACCATTTCTGTTTGTATTGATCTACAGTTTCTAACAGGCTACTAACTTTTAGGTTGATTCTTATTTAATCTTTTCTGATATGATCCAGTCGGGTCACTCCCACCACACTCCCGCATTTCGGCTGCCTGTAGTCGGCTTCTATCTTTCTCCTTTGAAGTCCAAGTTTCACTCGCATATAAGCCTGTTGGTATTGCCATAACTTTATATAATTTAACCTGTGTATCTTTTCTTGTCTTGTTACAAAGTGTTCTACTAATAGTCCCACACATGTTAAATTTTGCAATTTTATAATCAATATCTTTTTCATGAGTGTAGGAGAAATGACAACCAAGGAAGTTAAAAGTATTAACTTGTTCTATGATATAATCTTCTACTACCACCTTTGATCTCACCGCCCTTTTACTTATGAAATCCATCACTTTTGTTTTCTCTTTCGAAATGGTTAAATTCATCTTTTTGGTAACTTTATACAGTTCAAACAGCCCCATTTGTAGTGAATCTTCGTCACTAGCCAATATAATTTGATCATTAGCGAAGAGGAGATTTATTAAAAATTTTCTTTTGTTGACATTTTCTGATATGTTAAAAGATTATATTTATTTTGTTAAAGACAAAGTAACTAAAAATAATATTTGTTATTTCTCACATCACAAACTATTTTATACTGAAGAATTGTATTATACGTGGCGCCGATCCCAGGGACCCGCAAGTCGTATTTGTTATGGAAGAAGCGGCGTCTGGGCGGATTTTCTCCGGGTTCTCCGGTTTCCCCGCCACTCATCCCACCAATTGCTCCATCATCACCTTTCAAATCATCCATTTCGCCTGTATTTCATGTCATCCTCTTCCTCACTATCATACTGGTGCTTGGCTGACCACCTGCTTCCAGGTCTTCACCTGTCCGGTCCATAGGTTGCTCTGCTTCCCGACAGTCATCTGACCCTAAACATTGATTTGTAAGTCCTAGGAGGTGTAAGCCCTACATAAGGGTAGGGTAATCAGGTAAATAAGAAGAAGAATTGTATTATAAGCTAAGACGGACAAATAACCTGATTTCTGTCTGCGGCAACAGTTGTTTCATGTTAATACAACTGATCCGCTGTGTAGCGCCACAAGAATAAGCTTAGGTAAGTAATACAAGGCTGCTTCTGTCATTTTGCCTGACTTGGATGGAAGTGTAGCAGCCTGCCCTAAATGAGCTAACGATAGACTGGTTTAACTCCAGAGAACCCTCCATCCGTGTAACTGAGCCTAACCGAAACTGGAACTGTGGGCCTCTTGGATGTAAGGTAAACGCGCTCCTACCACATTCACAGCGGTAGGCAGCATCAAGTTTGTTACTTTCAGCGCTTTCTATGCGACAAGTCCTGTATTCGACACGCCTGTGAGTCAGAGAGAAGGAAGGGAAGGGAGAAGGAGGAAGGAAGGAGAAAGGAAGGAGTGAAGCAGGAAAGAAGGAAATAACGAAAGAAACAAACAAAGAAATAAAGGAAGGAGGAAAGGAGGGAGGGAAGGAGGGAAGGAAAGAGCGAAGGAAGGAAAGAGCGAGGGAAGGAAAGAGCGAGGGAAGGAAAGAGCGAGGGAAGGAAAGAGCGAGGGAAGGAAAGAGCGAGGGAAGGAAAGAGCGAGGGAAGGAAAGAGCGAGGGAAGGAAAGAGCGAGGGAAGGGGGAATGAGGGAGGAAAGGAGGGAGGGGAGGAGGGTGGGAAGGAGGGAAGGAAAGAGCGAGGGAAGGGGGAATGAGGGAGGAAAGGAGGGAGGGGAGGAGGGAGGGAAGGAGGGAAGGAAAGAGCGAAGGAAGGAAAGAGCGAGGGAAGGAAAGAGCGAGGGAAGGAAAGAGCGAAGGAAGGAAAGAGCGAGGGAAGGAAAGAGCGAGGGAAGGAAAGAGCGAGGGAAGGAAAGAGCGAGGGAAGGAAAGAGCGAGGGAAGGAAAGAGCGAGGGAAGGGGGAATGAGGGAGGAAAGGAGGGAGGGGAGGAGGGTGGGAAGGAGGGAGGGAAAGAGGGAGAGAGATGGTAAGAAAGAAGGGAGGGAGAGAGGGAGGAAAGGAAGTAAGGAGGGAAGGAAGCAGGGAAGGAAGGAGAGAAGGAAGGAGGGAGGGAAGGAAGCAGGGAAGGAGGGAGGGAAGGAAGAAGGGAAGGAATGAGGGAAGGAAGGTGGGAAGGAGAGCGGGAGGGTAGGAAGGAGGAAGGGAAGGCATGAGGGATGGAAGGAGGGAAGGAAGACAGACAGAAAGACAGAGATATAGAGAGAAAGTGAAAGAGAGCACACCTGGGAGGTGTTAGCCGCAATAGACCTCCCGAAGATCGAAGTGTGCGAAGTTTCCCTCTGTGTTGTAAACTCTGAGCCCTAATATAAATATTGTGACAAAAGTCGACGAAAGTGCAGTGCAGTTACTTTTCTCACTATTCTTTTCCAACACGTTTGCACAAATACATAGTTCTTATTTACTGACGTTAACATAGTCTTCAGTCCTTCGTGGTATTACAACTCACAACTGCATTCTTCTCGTAACCTTAATGAAAAATGTTCTGTTTTTCAGTTCTCTCTGTCTCTGTCTCACAAAGAGTAATTCTTCCACTCGGCACTAATTAACTGCTTCGCTAACTTCCTTCACGACGCGCCCGTTCTCTTAATACGAGCCGACACATGCAGATGGCACATACACACACTAAAACTAAAGACTGATTGTGCGATGACTGTGTCTGCAAACTAACTCTACTGCTCACTCTTCTCGTCGCCTCGCCTCCTTATATAGCGAGGATGACGTAAAATGCACCTTCCTCAAACTTCACCTTTTCTGGAATTTCTACAAATACGCCGGCCTCCGGACACTTCACGAATAATCTCGAAAAACCCTTTTGATTCTGCCGCTCTGATTGTCACGTGTTCACAGACAGTCCCGCAAGGCAGCCTCGTAACTTTCGTATGGCTTCCTATGCGTATAATGGTTAGGTGATGTCTTCTGAATTCAGAAGTCCCGGGTTCCTTTTCCTACTACCTATAGGCAATATTTTCCCTTCATTAGATTATCCCCTATCCTCGCTAGAATCTGAAAGCACCAACGAGAGTGCAAAAGTGTGATTTTCGTGTGTAAGAGGTGAATGAGAGAGAGAGAGAATTCAGATGCTCCGCCGATAGCATACATAAACATAACGCACAAATGAGTAAATTTATATATTTTGTACATGATACTCAAAGAAATGTAACAAATTAATGAAAAAGATAAAACTTAACCCCGTCGTACAAGACCTACCGCCCGACCGCTGCGTCCCTCGCCTCTGCTCACCACAAGTAGGGTGCAGTACTGGAGGTGGGACGTCGTCAACACCCCGGTCCCTCACAGCCAGTTCTTCTCGAACAGGGCCCGCTACTTTTCAATCAAGTAGCTCCTCAATAGCCCCTAAGAAACCTAACAAGGCTGAGTGCACCCGGACCAGACTCGCAGCGGGGAAAAAAATCCCCACGCCGGTACCGGGAATTAAACCCGAGTCCCCAGTTTGGTAGGCAGCAGCGCTACCACCGTGCTAAGGAGACGATCAATAAATAAATAAAAACATGTGAAAAACGTAGAAATTAATAACATACGAAGCTTTAGCTGTATATGAACCACACAGAAGAACGTTTCCTCTGATAGTGTGAAATTTCCAAAGGAGGACATAAGAGGCTTTTCTTCTACGGTGTATTTGTTAGTTGGAAGTGTCGCCTCTCTTGTTAGACTCTATGTGTCGTAACATTCTTGACCGTTGTATCATAAATCAGATCATTCCGTCTCAACAACGGTCACTTTTTCTGCCATTCGATTAAGCAAATGCACATCCAGAAACAGACTTGCGAGAAGAAAACTGATGCAAGTTATTTCTTGTCCCTAAAGTAAGACGCTAATTAGCTCATCTGCTTTTGAATTAAAGTGGCGTCATCATGAGACTGCTCACACATGTATCTACATATGAGCTTATAAAAAGGCAAAATAATTCAACGTTAAATAGTTTGTCGTTCCCTGGCCTATCCTCTGGTTCTCGAGGTCGCAGGTTCAAACCCGGCGGAGGACGATGGATTTTTTCGGGCGTTAAAAATCCTTAGTATAGCTTTCTTCAGAACAGAAGTAAAGCCGGTAGTCCCGTGTCGTAGGTTTACGCCCGATAAAGAGGTATATAATCAAAAGTAAGCGGTCTTTTACGCCCAATGTGGAATGGGACGCCAGCATCCTTAGATAAAAATCTGGTGTGTTCCAATCACACGATTTTCACTACTCTTACGATAACTATTCTTACAAACTCTTATTGCTGTATCTTCTTCATGTTAGTCAAGATAAACATTTGCAGAATTAATTACTTTATTACTAACTTTATCGTAGGTACAATGGGAATTTGGGAATACAGTAGACTTTGAGCAATAGTCAAATCTTTTAAAGGTGGTCGCTATATAAAGGCTTTGAAATTCCGTTTTCAAGAGATAAAAAAGTGAACAACGACTTTCCATTTGAAGTTTACTTATTGCAAAACGCATACAAATAACAAGGAATATCTCTCAAATGGTTCACTCCACAAAAAAATGCATTTGTACACAACTTGTGTGTTTTAACATCTACATTTTTGTAAAGTAAAATCTGGCTCATCTCTTTTGGTTTACCTACCAGTTATGCAAAAGTCATCAAGAGTAAACAGAGCTATGTGAGCTATAGCCAGAAAATTCATCATTTACATTTCATGTCATAAACTTTTTAATCAAAATCGTTAGAATCCTTTTTGATAAAATAAGAATTTTCGAAAATTTTTTTCGTATAAAGGGTAGTTTGGGATGGAGCAATTTCCTTCAAAATTTTCACGTCATATTCTTGAAGGATTCTAAACATAAATACAAGTTTGGTTTTAACTGACTTTTTGAGTTATGCTGTTCACAGACACACACGCGCGCGGACCTTTTTCTAAAATGCTTTTTTGTGTTCAGGGGCCAAAAGCATATATTTCCGGTAAAATCTCGATATCAAAATTTTGGTTCGAATACAATACTTCGCCTACTTACTATGTGCAGCAGAGAAAGAAAGTAAGAATGCTATTTTGGCTTCAGGAGTCCTCAAAACATATTTCCGGTGAAATCTCAACAAAGAAATTTTGGGTCGGAACAATACTTCCCCTAACTACTATACGTAGTAGAAAAGTTAAAAAGTTTAAAAAAAAAGTGTTTAGTAGCTAGTCACCCGAGCGCGATGGCTCGGTGGTAACACATGAGTTCCACCGACCGTCCACTCTGACTTTAGGTTTTTAGTGGTTTATCCTGGTGGGTAGTCGAACGCGCAGTGTTTCTCACCTACCGTGATTTCCTTTCCATCATTTTCCTCTCAGGTGGGCTTTTAGGTATGGCAGTGTCTAACAGATGGTTCAGGTGCTTGCCTAAAGCAAAGAGTACTTACTCTCCACGACCACTAGAGGGTTGCTATCTCAATAGGTTGTTCATCGCCCTCTGTAGGCAGCTCCAACATTGGGACCAGTCTTCGCACCTGAAACTGCCACATAGACCCCGGAAGTCACTAACAGTAGCCTACTCTTGAGGGACCATGACTAAGTAGTTGAGTACCCTTAGACCAAGATCACTTACCCACTCACTCGCAACCTACGCAGGTCTATTGTGTGTGTGTGTGTGTGTGTGTGTGTCCCAGAAGGAAGGAGTCAAAGGAACCGTAGAAGGCTACTTCTGAACACCAAGTCACAAGACTAACAGGATGGACATTTTCAGATGATAGCAAGTGGAAAATCAAAGAAGAAACAAAGAGAGATCAAGAACAGTAAGAGAAATGAGGAAAATATGGTTTATCAGCAGTATACATGCGAAGAAAGGAAAGAAGTAGAGAAACCATGGAACAGCGAAAACCGGAAGTATGGTTGGAGAATATCAACTGAATTATGTTTTACCCCTGGATTGCTGTTTGGGTGTAGTACGCTACAGTTCTTGTCATTTCACGGTTCCTTGCAACGGTGGCTTTTGATTGTCACTAACGACATTGATAATTTTCTTTCTTAGCCGCTTCGGCACAACACTGAGGAGAATATTTTCTCTTTGTGTTCCAACTCTCTCCATCTTTGCACCAAAACTCTAATAGTGCTCACATCACACCCCTATTGTACAAGCATAAGAGTTTGTGTATTGTGAATAAATACACCCCTTAGTTTTATTTTCGTTTTCACATGTATTGCGCTTATGTTTGAGAGTTTCATTTCCGAAATACTAAATGTACACTAAATAACGGCGATTTTTATTTAAGTACAATAGGTATGTGTCACACAATGATATGAAAAATAAAATATGTGCATTGAATTTTTTTCCTTTTTTTACAAATAACCTGTGATTAAGGTAATTGGGGCGGTTCAAACCGCGCCATAGGGGCACTTTTAGTGGATCTTTGCAGTCTTTTTGTAGTCTTTTTCGGGATACTTCAAGTATTTATATCGAATTTTGTGGTCTTTCGGAGAATGTTCATAGTCCTTTTATTGACTTTTGTGGTCTTTGGGAGGATGTTCATAGTACTTTTAGTGACTTTTGCGGTCTTTTAGAGGATGTTCATAGTCATTTTGTGGCTTTTGAGGTCATTTGGAGGGTGTTAATAGCCTTTTAGTGGCTTTTGAGATCTGTTTGAACATGTTCATAGTCTTTTAGTGACCTTTGAGGTCTTTTGGAGGATGTTCGCAGCCTTTTTAGTGGCTTTTGAAGTATTCTGAAGGGTGTTCATAGTTCCTTTAGTGGCCTTTATGGTCTTTTGGAGGATGTCCTAGTCTTTTTGGTGGATTTTGGGTCCTTTGGAGGATTTTCGTAGTCTTTTAGCGCTAATTGTGATCTTTTACCAACCCCTCTCGATTTATACTAGTTTTGTGCGGTCTTTACAGCCTCACTGGTTTTCATTATAGATACAGCTCTCTCCATGTTCGTTATGGAGCATCATCTTCTATTCTATAATTTCATAGTTTCACCTAACCTAACCAAACCCCAACATTATGCTTCTTTTATGTATTTTATTAGATCTTTTATCATAGCTCTGACACCGGCAGTGGATTTTCTTGTCTTTAATGTTGCAATACTTATAATTTTAGAGTTCGTCAGTTTTTCTATTGATGATGATCAGAGAGCGGGGTTTTAGTAGATAAACATAGGAATGATATTAACAGCACGGAGTATAGAGCCGGCAGCTAGCGTGAGGGTTGAGGAGACGCCACGCCCACCCCTACAGAACTGTCGTATGCTATATTTGGTTGCTTTCTATTTTTCTTCTCCCTATTGTGTCTGTCCAATAACACAAAATGGTTTACTACTTGTTACGGACGGGACTTTCTATATGAAGAAAGCTGCCACAGCAATACAGTAAGCATTTCCAAAACTAAAACTTGTCTAGCACATAGTCTCCACCGAGTTGCAGAAGAAATTATATCCTCTTTTCCGGATGTAAATGATTTTATAGCCAACACGAAAAAGATGTTACGCAAAACACCCTCCAAAATCAAGATACTTAAACAAATGACACCTGGAATTCCCTTGCCTCCACAACCAAATGTAACTCGGTGGGGGACATGGCTACAAGCTGCAGTATATTATACTCAATATTACCACAGAATTGTAAACATAATAAAAGTCTGTGACGTGCAGAAAAATGTCACAATACGTGCAGTGAAGCAAATAATACACCAGCCCTGTTTGAGAATCCTTTATACATTGAGAAGAATTTTAGTAATATAGTAACCGCAATAACATATTGTCATATGCATCAAAAATGCTCGAGACTATTAAGACAATAGAACAAGTTTCAGAGACAGTCATGTTTTTGTACGCTCCTGTTACGTCTGGAACGTAGTTTTTCAAAATACAAAAACTATATGTGAGCAAATTGGATGCAACTTATTTTCCATAAATTTAGGAAATACATTATTGCACATTGAAGTAACCGCTCACGATGATGTCTCTGGCTAAAATTTTAGACATTAAAACCTTAATAAAACTGAATTCAGTAGTAACGCCTCTACCTCTGAAGCAGGGTGAACCCTGTGCTGTCTTCCAGTCCACTTGTTTACGAGAGCACTGCAAGGTCGCCGGCGCTTCTACTTCCCGTTATAGGTGCACGGTTAACTAGATGGATTTCTTACTAAAAGCCCGCTCCCTGGTGATGATTCTTTGATATATTTTACCAGTTATTTAGATAAAATGTTCATTCAAAGTGCCAGACTTAGCGCCTCCCTTTGTTGTTCTTTTTATTTTCATTCTTATTTCTTGATTAGATGTCTCATAGACTCACGAAGTTGGAGTTGTGTAAACTTCAATCTTTTTTTTTTTTTTTCTACAGGCAAGCTTTAACTATCCCTGTCTTATGCACTGTTCTCAGCATTGCAATGTCCATAGGCGTATGGATACTTCACCATTAGCGAGTACTCTCTTGACATCATATGGAGATAGAGATACTTTGTTAACTTCCACAGGCGTGACATTATACTGATTAGACTGAATTAGGTTCAAAGGGGTTCTTATAATTCCTCTGGTTTTAGGTCAGTTAGCATCAGGGTTGCCAATCTTTAAAAGTAAAATTATCGTACCAACCACTCAAAATTATAGAATTGGATCCAAAATTATCGCACAGCCGCTTCCAAATGTTTTCCGACGCAGACGGGATTCGCCAGGGAGACGTAAGGGGTAAAGGTTATCGAGTAGTCAGTCCAGGCCAGGGCTGTCTCAAATGGTTTACCTGTCTCATGAGTTTGATAGTTGTAATGCTAACGTTTTCCTGTTCCAGCAAAGGAAACTATCATGGCGACTGGCTTCTTTGGGACTTCGCGAAGAATTGCGTCCTAGATCACTGAAGATAGAAATGTGTCTGCAAAATATTCTCCGGGAGTAGGGGCACAATAAACACTACATATCTTATAAACGATGTTTTACTAACACACACACATACACACACACATACACACACACATACACACACATACACACACACATACACACACACACACACACACACACACACACAAAATTATCTTTTCCACAAGCTTCTGAGCTTTTCCTAATAATTCTTTGTATAACTCTGTGAGAATTGAATGGACTTAGTAGGCTGGTATTAAAATATTGGCAAAACAGATTTTATTATCACAATATAAAAAACACGTGGAGTTCTACTCAAAACTCCAGGCACTAATAAACTTTGTAGCTGAGCACCCCTTAAACCCAATTCCCTCTCTCTAACACCAAAGCCACTAAAGCCATTTGCAAAAGAAGAAAAAAGGGGGGAAGGGATAGCAAATAACAAACATGTTTTAATGTGAAAGGAAAGTTTGTGTTTAGGGGATTTATATTCATATCCTCCGTCTTTCCTTCCTCTATCTCTTTCTATGTCTCTCCCTCTTTCTCTCTGTTCCCTTCTTTTGTATGTATGGGCACCATTCTATATACAATAAATTAAAATATTTATGAATTCTTTTAATAATGCTAGTAGTGTTTGAATCAATGACAGAGAGGTTTTTCCAGACTGTCGAATCTTTACTCCTTTTTTTTTCAGTAATAGGCTAGAACAAAAAACTTGATGTACTGCACCCACATGACTTTCTCTACTCTTGTACTAACCATTCTTACGAACTCTTATTCCTATATCTTCTTCGTGTTAGTTGAGATAAACATTTGCAGCAATTATCTTATTGCTTATTTCGTTGTAGGTACAAGGGGAATAGGTCAATGCAGTAGGCTTTGAGCGATAGTCTAATCTTAAAGCTTTGAGATCCCGTTCTCTTTGCACGGTTAACATACAAAAAAATGAACAACGATGTTGCATTTGATGAAAGTTTTTTTTTTTTATTTTTTTATTTTTTTTTTTTTTTAACTGGCACAAATAACAAGGAATATCTCCGAAATGGTTCACTCTACAAAAAATGTACATAAAATGTGTGTTTTAGCGAGATCTACATTTTTGTACAGTAAGATTTTGTCTATCTCTTACGGTTTACGAGTTGTCCTCTTTTTGAGACAACACAGTCGGGTTTTCCCAATCTCTGAAAGAAAGTAGACACATTCAGGCGTCAGCAAATAGAATATGTTAGTTTGAGACTGAACTTGTATTAAACAACTCCGTCTGGAGTTTTCGTGATTATTGCAATATTTATCATGCTGAAAGTGAGTGCACAGTTAAGTAGTAAATTGGATGGTTATGTCTGTGAATTCGGCTCAGATACGCCACCCACCATTACCAAACATTCTGAACTATCTATAATTTTAAATTTGTGGTCATACTTTCCAGTTTTTTCGAGTCCAGTTACTATTACAGTTAAGTTTGCTGTTTATCTTTAGTCTGTCTTGAACTAATGGAAAGAATGTTTTGGCAATTGCTCCTTTGGTTGAATTTGACCACTCCTGTTGCCATTTTATTCGCCATGCAAAAAACATGTGATATTTTAAACAAAATCGCCGCACGCATTTTTGAAAAAGGAATTAAAATGGCGACTAAATTTCTATCTAAATGGTTGTTTGGCGTGCAGGACCTTTCTTGAAAATCTGACGTATTTTAACGGTGTCTATAAAATGTTATGTTTATCCAAGGATTAGGTTTCGCGTTCTGCTGTTCACTAATGTATCCTTTTTGGGTTTATTATGAATCAGAACCATTCATGCTCTCATCCTTCGGTTGCGTTTCACCCTTCATAATACATTATATACTAGGAATCGGACAAGCAGACCTCTAGGGTGACTGCGGACACGGGGGTAAAGTTGTCAATTTATCTATTGCATATCAACGGGTTAGAGGGTCCCAACACAAGATCGAATATTCGTTAAACCTATTAGTGAATTACGTAAGCCTTAACATGATGAGCATTACTCGTACATGTAGAAAATAATTTATTTTCCCTCATTTTCCAAGTTTTTATTTTCTCTTCCAT
Organism: Tenodera sinensis; assembly: GCA_030765045.1. NCBI lineage: Eukaryota > Metazoa > Arthropoda > Insecta > Mantodea > Mantidae > Tenodera > Tenodera sinensis. The sequence goes on along the minus strand of CM060961.1, from coordinate 122,772,792 downwards.
CTACCGAAATTCACATCTAAGATTCCCTGCATCCCAAGAAGAGCATATGCAGAAAAGGAAGCGCGAGCGCGCTCGTGGACGTGTGTGGATGTGTGTGTATGTGTGCGTGTGTGTGTGAACGGCGCAAATTAAATTGAAATATCCTTTGGTATTTATTTCAAACATGTTTTTTAATATTTATTTAGACCGACCAGCTAAAAAACTAGACCATTTATAATCAAAGATATAACAATAAATAACACTGAAGTGGATCATATGACTCCATGGATGTATTTATAATATTGTGTGAAAAAGAAATACGGAAATTAAAGGACATACAGAGCTAAAATTAATTCAAAAAGAGTAAATGACATATGGAATTAACAATATCTATGAATGTAAAGATATAGGATTAACAGTATGAATGTACAGATTTGTAATATAGGAATTAGAAACAATAATGTTACACAATAATACTAACTAATAACAATGTTAAAGTATAAAAAACTATAACGTTTATAATTTAACTTTAACTGGTATTACTGTTCTTCACTTTCAGTGTCTGATAGCAGAATTTCTTGAGGTAGTTTTCTCTTTAGTCTTGACCTTTGGTGGTTTCTTTGTCCCAGGTTGTATACTAAAGCTCCTTGGACGTTAGGCGATTTTGAATAGAAGGATTTTGAAATAGATCTGATGTAGTCTTTAACGGGGAAGATCCCAAACTCTTGATGTAGATTATTGTTTCGTATCGACAGGGCCAATTCTATGAAAGGAGTGCCGCCCAAAGCATTGGACAATACTTTTCTGCAACAGTTATTTAATAAACCAATATGAGCAATAGTAAAATGCCCTTGACATACAGCAATCCATTAAGTCTTTAAGCACTAGCATTGAATGGACTTCAACATATCCTGTATTCCCCACGAAATTTCCGCGCGGCTACACTGAGTGAAGCATTCCCCCTGCTTAGTCAGACAAAGCCATAAGACACAGAATTGTTGGCAACTTGAAATACGCCTGTTCCGTACACATTATAAATTGTCCCCCAAATAGGAGTTATACCCAAAATCCCAACATTGAAAGGCGCAGCCCAGGTAACTTATGATCAGATACAGCAAGAATGAGAACAATCAAACTCAGGCCCAAAACATAACTCACCGACTTAGATGTGCGCACTGGGCGGAAGCAAGGTAAGTAGACTGGGTAAAAGTAAGGCTAACACTCCCCTAGCCAGGGCCAAACACTGGTCTAGCAGGCGCGCTTACCGCAGCGCTACTAGCGGTAGCAGGTGGTACTAAGTGTATGAGAACAGGGCCTTCTAAGGTCCTGATGAGAATACAACCTAGCGGAAAACTTGTGAATTAATGGGAACGGAAGAAATCTCAAAATCAAAAATATGTGCGGTAGTCACAATAAATCCCCACCCCCATAGCTGAACAACCGCCCCGCCATAGGGGAAATGGAAACAAAATACATTGAGTTAAAATACACTGACAGACTAAAAGGATGCAGCTTAAACACACACACTACGTCACATTGTTCTTGTTCACTGTGGGACCACATTGACCTCACTGGCACTGGGCTAGTAACTCAGATATGAAGTGTCACAATAGTTCTTTGAAGGTATTTGTTCACTAGCATGGGCAAAAGTAAAGGCGACCACTGATATCCCTCGACGAATCGTGTTCCTCGAAGGAAAGGAGTCTGCGCCCTTAGATAGCCGACAATTGATGATCCAGTAATCACTCGCTGGGACCGACAAAAAGATAAGGCACCATGATAACTAAGGCACAGAGAGGAGGTCGCACCGCAGATGCACCAACACGCCAACGCAAAACTTGCCAGCCAAACTCGTCCCACAGTTACGCCGTCAGTGGTGGTGTTAGGTGTGAACAGGAAAGAGGCGCGAATATGGAACTTGATGCGGTTAGAAAATAAAACATACCCAGCAGAAAACGAACCAAACGTTTTTCAAGTGTACCACAACATGAATAGGCAGTGAATAATAGTGGATAAACAATATTACATATTAACAATTTAGGGGAACTTCCAACAAACATTATGCAAAACAATACCAAAATTACCCAACCCAATTTCTTTTAACAAGCAAAACACCCTTATACAAAGTTTAACCTGTAATAATGGCCATATGAAGGCTCAGAGCTAAACACACAATTAAATGTGTGCCTTCAGTTCACAAAGATGGCACAAATGACATTTGAACCCTTTTAGTCAAGAACAGCTTTACATAATGGCCTATACCAGAAGGTATCAAGATAACCACCTGAACATCATACATAACTGACAAATAATACACATCGCGCTAAAAAAAAACACAAGATCAGAATAATTAATTTTAACACTGGCCAGACAACACAATAACATGAAACGTATAACACAACACAAACGTAAACACAACACAAGCACAACACAACAGATCCCGAGTGTTTGGCGATGAGCACAATAATGCCCTCATTAAAGCCGCACAAGGTTCCCGAACCTCGCTGTAACTCCAACATGACACCAAGCAAGGTATCTTTTACTATATTCCAATTCGCGCGGTAAAACTGATACCCAATCCCATCGGGTCCAGGAACAGAGCCCACACTGACCGACGCTAATGTGGTGCACAATTCTTCTTCCGTTATGTCCTCATTCAAGGCCGCGTTGATCTTCGGTGTTACGAGTGGTTCAAGTAGCGTGCTGCTGCGTTGACATCCTCTGCTGCAAATCTGTGTGTAAAGGCATTCTGAACCTCCATTAAGATTTTCCGGGAGGTCAGTAGTAACTGCCTTGTCCATGGCCGTAACTTGGAAAGATATTTCCGTGTCCCTTAATTATTTTCAGATGCTAAATGATACAGCGAAGTTCTCTCCTCATCCTGCACCGAAAGGTCTCCGACCTGAATCTGTGCTCCCCAGCAAAGTTATGTAAGCAACAAAGCTTTTTCCGGGCTGCTGGAATATGCTGCGTCACATTTCGGTCATCTGATATAATTCATTGAGCAAGTCGTAGTAATAACTCAATCGTTGAGTTGAATCGCATTTTCGCCCGCTCAATACCTTCACCTTTATAAAAGTTACGAATGGCAGGTTTGAACGTATATAGGCACCGTTGCAGCAAACTGGGAGATCTACTTTGCGCAGTACTCTTCCGCCTAGTCCACAATCGAAACCTTTCTCGAATCAGCTTATCCTGGAGTAGCTCGTTGTTTAGTTTCCAATAACTTCTCCCCATTAATGGTATCCGGGCAGTATGTACCAGTGTCATAATCAGAGAATGGTGGTCACTAAATAGTACAGGTCACACCCTCACGCTTCGGATCTGCTGCTTCAGGGTTGCACTAACATAAATTCTGTCGATTCTGGAAGCTGTGGTATGTCGGTGAAAAGTATATTCAACGTAGCTATCATATAGATGTTCCCAGGCGCCCTACAGCTCTAAGGACTTGCAAATGCGATCTAACATGGGAAACGGCAGACCACAGTAGACACTGGCGCAGAGTGTTCCAAGGTTACATCAGACGCTTCCGGCTGTGGGAATGGTGGAGAATCTGTAGTCACATTTCTCTGTTTACCTCCCTCTTTCTCCATTGTAAGAGTGGGTAATTAGAGGTCATTGGCAACTGGCTGTTCCTCTGAGCTCAACGGTATTCGCGGTTTTCGCAAAGTCCCTGTAACCAGCTTGGCCCATGCGGCAGGCCCCGAATCAGTAGTCGGTACTCGAGGAACGAATCTGCAGGGACACTGATTACGTAAATGACCAGCTTCATGACAAATTGCACAAGTGATGGGTTGGTCGGGGTAACTCACTAATGCGGAGTAACCATCAATATTCAAAAACGAAGGAAGGTGCTTCTTTAGGAGTATATTCACTGTACGAACCCCATTAGTAACTTTATAACAAAAAGTCTGATTCCAAACATCTTCCTTCACTTGTAACACCGTACCGTAAGGCTCCAAGGCTACCATCAACTTCCTACTGGCGAAATTTAAGGGCAAATTGTATACTTTCACCACACGTCTCCCAAATCCACCTACATCAATTACCACTTTAGTGCGTTGCCCATTCGACAGCACAAAAATAGCTTCCCCGTTTGACTGTGTCAACACTCTTGTGACAAACTCTGCCGTGGCACATTGAATAAAAATGTGTCTATAAATTCCATTTACCTATAAACCGGTGACATCACCTTCACCTAATTTCAGTGTATCGAAAATCCACTCATGAATTTCAAACGCAGTCGGTCGAATTATATCCCGTTCAACAAAACTTACAACTAAAGTCGTTGGTCGGTTTTCCATTACATATGTCGGCCGTATGGAGTATCAGGCGTTAATATACAACGGCACTCCTGTTGCTATCAGAATTAGAAACACAAAGAAAGAAATTGCACGACACAATATGTACGCTGAGGTATAAACGCTTGTCTGTACACGTGTACGAGCTTCCCTCTCGCCAGTTAGCGAGCGACTGTGTGGGTTTGTGGGATAGCCGTGATGACAATAATAATTTTAAGATTCAACACTGGCCTCCAAGAATTGAGCCAGCTGTTGGAAAAAATATTGCGAAGCACGAGGCGCTCGTTGACCCACAGAAGATATTTCTTCCATCCCTTCTTATTAAACTTGGATTGATAAAAAACTTTGTGAAGGCTGTGAAACATGGTGGTGAAGGTTTTGAGTATCTAAAAGAGAAGTTTGGGAGAGTGAAAGGTGATGCAAAATTGAAGGATTGGACCAGAAATACGACAGCTGATGTGTGACACTGCGTTCAGAACCAAACTGAGCGCTCTTGAACTCTAAACTTGAGACACATTTGTGCTCGACAACTAGGTATCTAGGAAATTATTGAGCTGATAACTATACTGAGCAAGTTCATAAAATGCTTAGAACTTATCAGAATCTAGTTTACCGTATGTCTTTAAAGTTACACTAAAGTTACGCATTCTCACCTGGACCTTTTCCCGTCAAATTTCGGGTATGTAGGTGATGAACATGGTGAGAGAATGCAACAGCACATATCAGCCATGGAATCCAGGTACCAGGGTCACTATGGACACAAACCAATACAAAAGGAAAAGTAAAGGCTTCAAGCACCCTTAAATGGGTTTTTATGCATATCTAGACTTAATAGTTACATAACACAAAAACGTGACGTGCTAGAACAAATCTGATTTCAGATCTGGAATAAGCGGACCAATTTTAGTATAATACACACAAAGGATTCTTCAGTAGCCCATTTTTATTTTCTCTACTGCGTATAGTAAAGTAGAGGAAATATTGCATTCCAAACAAATATTCGATGTAAACATTTCACCGGAAATGTATGTTTTGAGGTCCAAAGAAAAGCATTTCTAGAAAAAGATCCTTGTGTGTGTGTGTGTGTGTGTGTGTGTGTGTGTGTGTGTGTGTGTGTGTGTGTGTGTGTGTGTGTGTGTGTGTGTGTGTCAGTCTGTTGACAGCATAACTCAAGAACGAGAAGTCCGTTAAAAACCAAAGTTGGTATTTAAGATTAATGTGTTTCAAGGATGCAATACAAAGATTTTGAAGAAAATTGCTTCACCCTAAACTACCCTTTACATTAGAAAATTTTGATTTTCTTGAAAATGGCTCTAACGATTTTGATTAAAATGCCATATGTTTGAGATATTTTTATGACAAATGAAATGTATATCTTAAATTTTCTGGCTATAGCCCATGCAGTATTTACTCTGAATGACTTTTGCATGACTGGTAAACCGTAAGAGATAGACCAAATCTTACTGTACAAAAAAATGTAGATTTTGCTAAATAAACTTTTTGTAGAGTGAACCATTTCGGTGATATGCCTCGTTATTTTGAGTTTTGGAGAACTTATACTTCTGTCAAATGGAACATCGCTATTCAATTTTTATATGTTAACCGTGCAAAGAGAACGGAATTTGAAAGATTTAAAAGATTTAACTATCGTTCAAAGTGTACTGTGTTCCCATATTCCCCCTGTACCTACAAGGGAATAAGCAATAAGATAATTTCTGCAAATGTTTATCTCAGCTAACACGAAGAAGATATAGGAATAAGGGTTTGTAAGGATAGTTGGTACAAGAATAGAGAAGGTCATGTGAGTGCAACACAGCAGTTTTTTAGACCAGTGTTATCGTTGTTGTAGTGTTTAACGCCCGCTTTTACTACTACGGCACCGCAGGCGATGACACTGATGATACATGGAATGAAGATGGAGCACCGGTGGAATGAGATGGCGGGGGAAACCGGAGCACCCGGAGAAAACCCGCTTCGTCCACCACGAACACCACATGCAGGTCCCTGGGATCGAACCCGGGCCGCCTAGGTGGTAGGCGAGCGCGCTAACCGCTCGGCCACGGCGGCGCCGCCATGTTATCGCTATTCCCTTTGGCATCTATAATGAAATGTGTACTAACACTATTTATGCAAACGTGTATCTCAGTTAACTTGTAGCAGACAGAAGAATAAACGTTTGCAAAAACAGTTTATAAAAAAAGAACTGATGTGTTGCATTCACATGACTTTCTCTACCCGTGTACAAACTATTCCTACAAACGCTTGTTCCTGTATATTCATGTTAATCGAGATAAACATTTGCATAAATCATCTAATTGCTAATTTTCTTGTAGGTGCAAGGGGAATGTGGGAATATGGTAGGCTTTATGTGAATGTCAAATCTTTTAAAGCTGGTCGCTATGTGATGGCTTCGAAACTCCGTTCCCTTTGCACGGCCAAACCGAACGGGTAGGCTCAGGCGGTAACGTCTGTGACCTACATTCGGGAAGTCGCGGGTTTGATCCCCGTGCTCGACCTTCCTGACCCATGGGTACAGTGGTTTAAAAGGGTAATAAGTTTAATTGAGATGTTATATGTGTGATTAGGAGTTTGGATTTGATGAGAGGATATTGTGATTGGTGATTTAGAGGAGGGGTTTTGTAAATTTTTAGTTTATGTGAATGTTTTGATGTGGTGTGTATTAGTGATTTTGTTTAGGTGTTTGAGAGAATGGTTTTTTTTTTGTTTTTTTTTTTAATTTTTTAGATAAAAAGTGGATTGGAGAAGTGGAGATATTTTATGTTATGTGAAAGGATGTAAAAGGTATATGAAAGTGAAGAATATTATATATGTGTGCGTGTGTGTGTTTTATTTTGTTGCAATTTTTAGTTATTTGTTGTAAATGTTTTTTGTTTTTTTAAGAGGAAAGTGTGAAATTTATTTGAAGTTTTGGATGTGAGTTTAAATTATATAAGTTTGTGTTTTTATAAATTATAAATTGAGTGAAATTATTAAAATTTAAGATTTGAAATTAGTATTTGTTTTTTAAATTTTTGAAATTGTTTTGTTTCAATTGTATGGTTTAAAAAAAAATAAGAGAAGGAATAGTGAATTTGGTTTTGGAAATTTGGTAATAGGTTTAAATTATATAATTTTATATGTTTTATTAAAAAAATTAATTTTGTGTTGTAATTTAGATATTGAATATAAATTATGTTATTTGAGCTTTTGTGGTAATTTTAAAAATAATGAAGTATTAAAATTTTAAAGTTTATTCTTTTATTAATTTAAAATTTAAATATTTTATATCATTGAACCTTTTTAAATTATTAAGTTTAAAAATTATTAATGTTGATATTTTTTGATATTATTTACCTGTTTATTAATTGTATATTAATAATCTTTATATTTTAGTTAATATTTAAATATTTTTGTTATATATTTATAGTTTTAAAATGTTAAAAGTTTAAAATTTAAATTTTGTATAATTTAAATTTTTAGTTCATGGTTTTTAAGAATTTGAAAGAATAGCACATTTTGTTGTGGAAATTGTTAGTGAGTTGAAATTAGTGGTTGGTTAATTTTATGAATTTAGAGAAATGTTTAGAAATAATTTGAAATTTTTATTGTTATGTAGGTATTGAATTTATTGAGTTTTTGTGGTAATAAAAAAATTTGAAATATTAAAATTTATATTCAAGATGCTCTCGGGCTTCGAGCATCTTGAATATGTTCGTCGCCAGGAAAGCTTCAAATCATATTTTATATTAAAATTTATAATTTTATTTTTAATTTAAAATTTGAAGATTTTATATCATTAAATATTTTAAATTGTTAAGTTTAAAAATTAATAATGTTGATATTTTTTATATTATTTATTGTTATTAATTGCGTACTAATAGTCTTTATATGTTAATTAATATTTAATTGTTTTGTTATATATTTATAGTATTAAAATTTTGGTTTTTAAAATTTCAAAATTTAAATTTAAATGTTGTATAATTTAAATTTTAGTTTATGGTTTTTAAGAATTTAAAAGAATAGTAAATTTTGTTTTTAAAATTGTTAGTGAGTTGAAATTAGTGGTTGGTTAATTTTATGAATTTAGAGAAAATTTGAAATTTTTATGGAGAATTGTCTGTAATTTTTGTATTTGTATATTTTAATTGATTTAATTAGTTGTAAAAATTATTCTTTTTTAAATACTGGATACCAGTATTAATATCGGTTACCGGTATTTTGTATTATAGACTTGTAGGTTTATGAATTAAAAATTTTTTTTATTATTATTATTATTTTTTTTTTTTTTTAATTTTAGTAGAGGTTTAACTGGATACCAGTTAATTTTAATGCTGGATACCAGTATTATTTGTATATTTATTTTGTAATTGAATTGGTAGCTTATGTTATTTTATTATTTTCTTTTTACTTTTCTTTAATATTTTATTTTAATTTTCTTATCTGAAAAATTGTTTGTAGATTTGTATATTTTTTATAGTTTATTAATAAATGTATGGAATTTGGAAGCTACGTCCCGGTGTAAGGAATTAGGTACCGGGATGGAAGTTTTCAGATTTATTTTTTTTTATTATTATTTTTTTTTTTTTTTAATTTTGACCCATGGGTTTTTTCGGAGGTTTCCCCGAGTCGCTGGGAAGGATCTCCATATCCTCCAAATTTCCTGTCCCTCATTTCGTTACATTAATCATTTCATTTCATCCTTCTTCCCGTCAGGCGTTTTTCAGGGTTGAAAGCGTCGGCGTGCTTCGCGGCAGCAGCACGGTAGGGGGAATAAATGCGCTCTGGAACTCTTGTCTCCCGGACTGGAAGGCGAGCCGCTGCTTTCCGGGCCCCCATGGGATGGTATAAGCCCGAGGGGGAAGGGGAGTTAAGCTAGGGGTGCTTCTAACTGGGAAAATGTAGGGTAACGCCATGGTAACGTTCCAACCGCCCTTAGGATCCATTCGCTTCATCCATCCTCCCGAGGGTGTCCGGTCAAGGGCAGAGGCACAAAAGATCGCCTTTCAGTCGAGGTGCTAAGTCCCCGTCCACAAGCTGTGATTGAGTCATTGCACAGTCAAGAGATAAAAATATCAATAACGAACCTCCCATTTGAGGAAAGTATAAGTTTTGGAAAATACAAACAAATGACAAAGAATGTATCCGAAATGGTTCACTCCACAAAAAAAATGTATTTGGCATAAATTGTGGTCTTAAGATCTAAGTTTTTTGTGTGGTAATATTCTATCTCTCACGGTTTACCAGACATGCAAAAGTCGCCCACACTGCAGAGAGCTTCTAAGGACATTCCCAGAAAATTCAGGATGTACATTTCATTTGCATAAAAATATATTAAACATACAGTATTTTAATCAAAATTGTTGGGGCAGTTTTGAGAAAATAAAAATTTTCGAAAAATGTTCCATTTAAAGGGTAGTCTGGGTGGGGAAATTTTTTTGAACATCTTGGGGTGTGGTATCCTTGGGAGAAATTGAACTTAAACAGCAAGTTTGGCATTTAATCCACTTCATTTGTTAGTTATGCTGTTTGCAGACGGACACACATACACACAGGCGTGCGCGCGCGTACCTTTTTCTAACAATGCTTCTTTTAGACTCAGGGAACCCCAAAACAAGTGTTTCCGGTGGTCTTGATATCGAATTTTTGAGTGGAATGCAACATTTCCCCTACTTACTGTACGTAATAAGGAAAGTTTAAAAAAAAAAAAAAAAAAAAAAAAAAAAAAAAAAAAGATAATGGTCAGAGAAAGTTCAAATGCATGCAATACATAGATTTCTTTTATATGCAACCAATTTAAATTCAGCAAAACCCCTTTAATAATGACGTGTACATCCACGAGAACTGCTATACTTATCAGTCTGCCCTTAAGGCTAAGAGATGCCTATCCCGAGATCCTATTTCATTAATAATTGTCCGTGTATTTTGTCTTATGTCATGATGTTTTCTGATAAAAAATATTGAAAAGGAAAGTTAGAAATAATCCTCATTTATGAAGAAGTGAGAATATAACATTAGAATGAAGTACAGTCCTAGAGCTTCTATTACTCATTTGGGTGTAGTGATGGAAAGTCGATATTTGTCATCACTTAAAAAGTGTTGGGGAAAAGATTACTTCGTTTCTTCACACAAATATTTTGATAGCAAGCAAACTATTTTCGTAGCATGTACTACTAATATTTTCCCATATCAACTAAGTAATAGTACACTTTGATCCAATACATTTTATACTCCTTTCTTGTGCGTGTGCGATTTAACTTCCTTAATCGGTTAGGGTTATATTAGATGGTAAATAAATCACTTGGGTGTATGTGCCCAGGATCCATAGAGAGAGCGAATATTTTCTGGGTCCCCTCATAAACCCTAGTTTAGGTAATTCGCCCTAACCGAAGTGCGAAATCCGGACCTCTTTAATATGAGGTAATTCCGGGAGTACGATGAACTTAACGTAACGTGACTTAACGGACGGGATGTAACGGGAAAGTTTAACACGTTATATTAAATGGAGCTATTTAGGATCGGCTTCACGTGACTTAACGTAGCGTAACAATTTGGCAATGTCAAACTTTTCCTTCACGTTACGTCAAGTTTGGAGCCCACGTCATTATTTGAACCAATCGCCATGCAGGAATAAATTGTGCTTCTCTAAGTAACTATTTGCATCAGAGTTGTTTCTCTGTTTCTTTTGTTTAGGTCAGTAGGTAGATTAGGACAGAGCTGGCGCACTTTTTTATGGGCAAGATGGCCGCCATGCGTAATCTAAGCATTACTAGGTAAAGTGGTAGGGGAAGCAGGACGTTGTAGGCGTTTGAGGCTGACTCTAGGGATAATGTTTAAGGCCTATAGCAGTGCATGTATGTTTATGAGCGTCCATGGCAGTTGAGTATGTCGTTCACTGTATCGATGCAAACCTCCTAACGCAAGAGATTTCTATCTTGATTGAATATGTTACCCCAACATGACACCTCGCCCCCACATAGTGGCCCTAACCTAGCCTAAGCCCCATACTTCTACTCGTCTAACCTATCCTAACCTAACCTAGCTCCCACTCTTTTTTACTTTGAACTTTCATAATTTAACATAACCTAAGCCCCATACTTCTACTCGTCTCACCTAACCTATCCTAACCTAATCTAACCTAGCCTAAGCCCCATACTTCTACTCGTCTAACCTATCTTAACCTAACCTAATCTAACCTAGCCTAAGCCCCATACTTCTACTCGTCTAACCTAACCTAACACCTCATCTAATGATTTATTCTTCATCCCTTTTGCTCATCTAATCCCTACTCTTTTTACTATATGGTCTTTCATAATTTCACATAACCTAAGCATCACATTCTAACCTAACCTAACGTTACTTAACCTAAGGGAGCGCAAACCTTCCTATTTATTAACCTGACTTAACCTAGCCTATCTCATCCCATTTTACACGAGCATTATATTCTTCTATAACCTATTCTGACCTTTGCAACATGCCGTTTCAAGCTTAGATATTTCACTTTCTTTTGGAGACGTTCCTCCAACAACTTTAGCTACCTTGAAGGTATTACACCCCCCGACATGCGAACCCTAACGATTTCTTAACATTTCATGGTATGTTAGTGCTAGTTTAGGAGTTGGTAAGTATTTTAGCCATTTTTGCGGTATTCTAGAGATTTTCAGGAATTTTTTGCAGCTTCGTTGGTATTTTCTATGTTTTCACGTCGTTAGTATGGTTTAATGTTTTTAAGGAGTATATGGAGCCCTTTTTAGTGATTTGTTATGCTTTCATGACCAAATTCCATCCTTTTGTAAATGTATGATGTTCTCGTCTAGAGAATTGCTTACAGTCTTTCTAAGACTAACCCAACTTAACCACAAACCTCTTTGCAGACATTTCTTCAACGTTATTTAACATTATACAGGCTTCTTTTTCTCCTCCCTCCGGCTCTTTTCGTAAACTAACATTAGAAGACGTAGTAACCTTGTTATTCAAATAGCTATTATATCCGTCTTTGTACACTGTTCCAGTATGCTATACATGCCAACTTCATTTAACGATTCTCTTGCATAATTCTGTAGGTTCTAATGGTAACACGTCAAACGTTGCACACATTCCTTCTAAGACTATCCTAACCTAAGCTATCCCACCACTACCACCACCACCACCATCATCATCATGACCAGCGCCACCATAACGAGCACCACCACCACTACCACCGCAACCACCGCAACCACCACCACCACCACCACCACCCTAACCTAACCCAACAAAAAAACCCATCATCACCAGCGGCGCTATAACTTGCAAGACCACAAACATCTCCAGCACCAACACCTCCACCATCACCAGCGCCACAATAACCTACATCACCATCATCACCAGCGTAACCATATTCTGCACCACCGTCATATTCTGCACCTATTGTATATAGTATGTTTAACAGTTTCTCCATATCTAACCCAAGGTAGCCTACACTTCTTTTGGAGTATTATTTACAGCTTTAGTCTGCTTTGATTTCTCTCCCTCCTTTATAGGGCTTTTAAACTTCCACTAGATGTCCTAACCATTGATGTTGAAGTTCTTGTTACAGATACCTTTGCCCTCTGTCACAGAATTGTATACAACTGTATGACTCTTTTGCTTGGTTCTGTACGTTCTGGCGGTAACATCTCGAACACGACATGCAGTTTTCTAAGTCTAACCCTACCTATTATGATCTAACCTGCTTTTAAATGTTCTTTATAACTTTATTCAGCATTGTTTTTTTCTAACTCTTTATAGAGCTTTAAACTGTCACTAAAAGATGTTCTACCCGCTGATGTTGAAGTAGTTATAGCTGAGTATTTTTAAGAGATATTCAGCAATGTCTTTTATAGTGTTTTAACACAAACTCCGGGTTATATAAAATTAATCAGGGTATACTTACTTTAAGGTAGTAGGGTAGACGCCTCTCCTCTTTTATCTGGGCTGGAGACCAGCACTAGAGTTAAAGTCTAGTGGCAGAGTTAACGCCCCCTTTTATAATTTCTATTTTTATTCTTCATTCTTCGACAAGCATCATGGGAAGCACGGAGAAGCCAGGTGAGGATTTTTTATTTTTTTCTTCCTTCTTCGTCAGACATCATTGGAGGCGTGGAGGAGTCAGTTGATTAAATTTTCATTTTCTACAGGAGACGTAACGGAGAAAATAATTATCTTGAGATCTAAGTTGCATTCTCTTACGCATGGGTTGCGATGCTGTAATGCCCGTACGCATACGTTGATATTCCATCCTCTGCAATTACTCTCTTGTCATCATGAGGCGACAGAGCTATTTTATTAGATTCAACTGTAGAAACATTATGATGTTGGGATAGGATTAAGTTCATAGGAGTTCTTACGATTTTCAAGGTTTTAAGGCACTCCATGTAGCTATCGAAGCTGATGTATTGCTTAATGGCGCTATGTTTTATGCCTTTGATCATTTTTATCACGGAGCCATCAATATCGAGAGCATACATTTTAGGTCTGAGACCAACGAAACGGCGAATGATTTTACCACTCGCTTCATCTTTAAACTTTCCCAACACTTTCTTGTTTTGTGTAGAATAGCATATATGGTTAGCAGGGTAGTCCGCTGTGTCTAGATGTTCAAGCATGTGTAATTTATCCTGGTATATATCAACTGTAGTCACTCGATGGATGAAGGAATCTGTATCCGTATACAACAGTTTAAGATTCCCAGCTCCATAATATGGAAGTAACACATCGTATTGATATGAATACATTAGTGTCTTGGAAATGTCTAGTACACTCATTCCAATGTATATAGGCTTGTTGAACACTATTTTACGAGAAGTCATATGAACAGCTGCAAGATTAGGACCGTATATGGTTCGATCGATAAATGTAGGCTTGGCTACCAGTTTTTCTAATGTTTTGCAGTTTGACACAAGGCGTATATCCATACGATTACGAATATTTTCCATAGTTTTTCCAAACATCGCATTATTGAAAAGTTTGTACAAATCCTTCTCGAAATCGTTTCTTGCTTGCTGTCGTAGGCGATTATTAAATTCGACGTAAGCCTTTAACCAACAAGATTGACGGAATTTTAGTGCTCGATGAATCTTTACTAGTCGTAGACCATGACTAAGAGCCTGTTTCAAGGCCATGTAATGTACCACATACTTCTTTCGGGATCCAAGATGGGCAATTAGTTTCTTTGAAGACGATTCCCCCGGTTTCATACTCTCAGGCAAAAAGGGTAAATCATTATGAAGTTCATGCAGCTCTGCAGGATATTCCATGTCAACCTCCAAGATATATCCAAAGGAATCATTCCCCTTCAACGAGCTGAGATGTATATCTTCAGGAGAAACCCACGTAAATCCACCATAAGGAAGGGCGTGACACATTGCCCAGCCGTATTGGTTATTAGCGTCTTCGTACGTAATAAAATGAGAGGGTTTACGAGGATCATACTGCTCCATATAGATGTTGTTAGCTTCCGCATACCGGTGAGAAACCTGGCATAACCCTCCTCTTATACCAGATTCAACCATGAGTAGCTGATCGTAATCAAGAAGCAATTCCAACTCGATTCCAGTATACAGCAGCATAGCATCCCATGTAAGCCCCGGAGAGGTAAAATAATGTGCAGGATCCACTTTATGACTTTTCAGGGTTTGGTCTCTAAATGTCTCGAAGACATCCGCTAGGAGAAGAACATCTGAAATTAAGTACAAGTCACTGTACTCACCAAGGTTTAGGACCTTAAAGTGCTTCCACACGTTCAGAGCATGATCATAGTCCTCACTGCTGATTTCTTCGCTGTTTAACCTGTTGTAGAAGGCATTCCTAGAAGGCAAACATGTATCGTTCAGGACATCCCACGATGTTACGTAATCATAGGGAAATACCCCCTTACGAGTCATCAAGCCAATATTCTCTACTCCAAAGTATTTCGCTGTTTCAGGATACGTTTCAAGGTTCTTTGCAAGCTTCTCCAAACTCGTACTGAGGAAGCGGAAAGTATCCACAAACCTGAGTTTAATATCCCCAACATACTTGGAGAATGATATATAACTTTCCTCTGAATTTGGTATAACCTCTACTCTTTCGCTAGTACACCCCAGCTCCTTAACAATGAAATGAGAGTCATACCCACTCAGGTTATGCATGAAGACAGGTATATAATTAGGTGTTTTACAAGCCAGGTTACATTTATTGTGTAAAGATCCTCTGTACGCCCCGGACACATGATCGTGATCGCGAACCTTCCAATTATCTTCTGTAAATTCATGCCCACACAGGTAGCATATTGTAGAAGCATCGAATGATTCTTGTTCTTCAGCTGTAAGATTAAGAGGTTTAGCAGATCTGTATAAGTCGCTTATTTTATTTGCCAGATCCATCAGGCATCCCATAAACCTCTGTGCAGCGTCAGGCCCTCGGTAAACATATGGTTCAGTAGGAAGAGTTGTTTCTAGTTGTTCAACACTGGACGAAGGCTTCACATAAACACAAAAGCTCATGGGAGAATGACTTTGATAAGGAGTTGTGTAGGAGGTTTCAGGGTTAGAGGAGCAGGTATGGAGAGGGGTGAGAATGCATTCAAAATCGGCGTAGATAACATAAGGAAGTTTCAACATCCTCTCAACATTCTTGAATTTAACGATAGAGTTATCCTTTGTAGGCATAACGCATCTAGCAATGCCATGTTGTCTACATATTTCTTGGTGCTCTTCTAATTTTTTCATTCCACTTTGCCCGTACCGGTCATCAAAATGGCTGAAACATCTTTTACATACATAAATTCGACCATCATGTTTAGTTTTCTGCTGACGAATAAGTCTCTCAAAATCCTTTATATACACATAGTGATATCTGTCAGTAGCATTACTCAACAGAAGGAGATCGCGATGATCATCTAATTCTTCATCAATCACCTTTATTGGAAACACTTCATGTTTATCATCCACTCCAAACACATTTATGGATATATTATTGAGTTTTTCAAATTTAGCGATTTCACCCAAGCTCGTAGGAAATGAGACGCATGAGAAATCGTATTTTTCTTGGAGATCCTTGTACTTGCTAACACGCTGAGGATCCTTTCGAATGAACTTTGCTAGAATAGCGTACATAAAGCATTTCTCATCCTTGTAGTTCTGAGGGTTTATACAGGCTTTTCTTGCATCCAAAGGTGACGGTAGAGGAATATAACTGCTCCCTCGAAGAAGATTATACTTGTTAATACGTAGTCGAATGCCATCAACTGCCAGTAGAGCCCAATTACTACCTTTCAGCTTACTTTCCTCCATTTCAGCAAGAAGCTTCTCAAATTTTTTTTCCAAGATGGCATCCAAGTCACTATCTAAAAACACAGCTTGATTACGCGTTTTGAAGGCTTTGTTAGTGATATCCCCCACAGCATTCACAAACTTACATTCAGCCATAATGTTAACTTTCAAACTTTTATGAACCCGCAGTTCCTTCTGAACAGCATGAATTATGCGCTGCTTCACCTGCTGCAAGTATGAATTTAGATCCTGACTTGCTGGACATTGGATGAAATACGATTTCAGACGATCCTGAAAAGCCGTTTCATATTCTACAATATCATCTTCATCAGGAGACATTAACAATAATTTATGCTTAGTAGGTTCAAATTTGACTTTCTTAGCATCTAGAGCCCTATCACAGCGCCCTTCATGTACATCCCTTCGATTTTCAGTGCCGTAAACATCACCACAATGTCTACACTCGAAAAACTCGCCACATATCAGCTCATGCCTCTTCTTATGATAACCGCGTAGAAAACTCTTGTCACATTTGCTGCACCTATAATCCGGTATAGCATTCAGAACCGATTCCATTACTACACCATTCCACATCTTTATAATATGTAGTGCAACACTTGTAAATTATATAAATCAATAAATGCTTATAGCAGCTTCCACTGACTCGCCTTAATAACTTATCAAAGCTATTGAACAGTAATCTCGCTAAGAGAAGCTGATGTGCTCGACTCGAAGGATAATTACTGAATAACCATCTAAGCTCAAGCAAACCCTACTTATTCTGAAAGCACGGATCTCTCAGGGAACTACATAATTCAAGATCACGCTTGCAGCGCCTTATAGCGGCTTCAATCAGTACTAAAATGCACATTCTACAGATTTTATACTTTTATGATGGTAAATTATATATTAGTCATCAACTATCCGTATTTTTATTATTTTTTATCGTTTTTTACGTACTTTGAGACAAATCCAGTTTCGAATTAAGACGCGAAACGATAGCTACGGATCTTTAAATAACAAACACATTACTTTTAACGATATCGAATGACAGTGATAGAAGCACTTGAACATTATTTAAACGCTTAAAAAAAACATTTTTTTCGCTATATTTCATAAATTTCAGCATTAGAGTCCTATGACGTCACACTCAAGCATCGACGGAATGTCTGCTACCTCCAAACATGTTTCTACAAGTCTAATGACGTCACGCAAGCACCATACAGAAGGCATAATTCAACGACAAAGACATTAGTTTTAACTATACATTCCCACAAAAAATAAACCTATTTGAAAGCGTCTTAACACGCTAACTTCAATACATGTATATAAAACCTCTAATATAACAATAAAAAGAAAGGCAAAGAAATAAAGAAGAAATAAAATAAAGGGAAAAGAAATTATTGGCACAATACACCCTTAGATACGAGGTTATTCCATATCTTTCATCATTCAGTCAACTAACATAGCTAAATAACGTCACACAGTAGCGGCGACGTTCTGTCTACACTCCTTCAAAACAAGTTTAGACAGGAAAGTCTCCCCACCCTCGGATCCACGTAGCAGCATTATGAGAAGGCCAACAGTAACGTCCAAGCCATCAGAGCGAGTATATGGGGCGTGAACATCCGACAACGCTTTTCACCGTTTAAAGCTTATTTGCATCATTTCTTTCCAGGTACTCATCAATCATTGTACTACACACATCATTTAGATCACAATACTTAGCGTTGTATGCTATAATTTGTAATTTTCACGATTTTATACTCATTTAATGATTTAAATTCAACATTTCTAGCGTTCACCCTCTTCTTCTTCTTCTTTTTCTTCTTTTTCTTCGCCCATATTTTCACCTTAGTTCTTCTGTTCTCGTTCTCCCTCGTGATAGCAGAGAATATGTACGTAAATGATCGTTATTAGCTTAAATATTAAAGAAAATAACAACATTCTCCGTCAATTATATCTAAACAGCCTTTTCCGAGTTGTCCATGATTAAGGATTCTGGAATCAAGGTAGGCAATGTTTCTCTCAATAAGAGCATTCAGTAATTGATTTTGTAAATAATATCACTAATTTAAGCTTTATTTCGAGCCTCTAAGTCCGCTAGTTTGCAAGGTATTTAAATGGACCCTTAGAGATTCGAACTAGACCCGCAGTATAAAAATTACCAATTTATCCATAAATCAGGACTACAGTATTTAACTGAAGCGTTTAACTTTTTATTTCATAGCGCTATCTTTGTTTATTCACGAATAAATCGACTTTGAAGTAATTGCCCCCTCCCGGTAATCGAACTATGAGTCTTAGGGATAAAATTTTCTAATATATCACTTTATGCGTCAAGTTACCCTAATTTGTCTTTACATCACTATTCCAAGTGTAACAAATCGCGATATAGGTAAAAATTCAATAATTCTCCGCAAGGTAGGAATCGAACCCACGATACCTCAGCTCTAGCATGTTTGAAAATAATTGTCCTTAACGTGTATTACCATATAAAGTTTATTTCAGTCTTCTAGCTTAAGCGATTCTCGAGATAATTAAATTCATCAAATCAGGATTGGAACCCAAGACTCCAGGATCCCGAGCATACCACAGAGGAAAGTCCATAACAATACCAATTTAATAAAATTTATTCAAAGTTTTTATCACTAATAGTTTAGGAATTATCCCAATAACAAAAGTATCGATTGCCCGGGAATCGATCCCTAGACCCACGACGACCTTCAAAATCAGATCAAAAGATGCGCCATTTTAATAGAACATAATCATCGTTTACCGCATTTCGATATCATAATTTACAAGTGTTGCACTACATATTATAAAGATGTGGAATGGTGTAGTAATGGAATCGGTTCTGAATGCTATACCGGATTATAGGTGCAGCAAATGTGACAAGAGTTTTCTACGCGGTTATCATAAGAAGAGGCATGAGCTGATAAAAAAAAAAAAAAAAAAAAAAAAAAAAAAAGATATGTGGCGAGTTTTTCGAGTGTAGACATTGTGGTGATGTTTACGGCACTGAAAATCGAAGGGATGTACATGAAGGGCGCTGTGATAGGGCTCTAGATGCTAAGAAAGTCAAATTTGAACCTACTAAGCATAAATTATTGTTAATGTCTCCTGATGAAGATGATATTGTAGAATATGAAACGGCTTTTCAGGATCGTCTGAAATCGTATTTCATCCAATGTCCAGCAAGTCAGGATCTAAATTCATACTTGCAGCAGGTGAAGCAGCGCATAATTCATGCTGTTCAGAAGGAACTGCGGGTTCATAAAAGTTTGAAAGTTAACATTATGGCTGAATGTAAGTTTGTGAATGCTGTGGGGGATATCACTAACAAAGCCTTCAAAACGCGTAATCAAGCTGTGTTTTTAGATAGTGACTTGGATGCCATCTTGGAAAAAAAATTTGAGAAGCTTCTTGCTGAAATGGAGGAAAGTAAGCTGAAAGGTAGTAATTGGGCTCTACTGGCAGTTGATGGCATTCGACTACGTATTAACAAGTATAATCTTCTTCGAGGGAGCAGTTATATTCCTCTACCGTCACCTTTGGATGCAAGAAAAGCCTGTATAAACCCTCAGAACTACAAGGATGAGAAATGCTTTATGTACGCTATTCTAGCAAAGTTCATTCGAAAGGATCCTCAGCGTGTTAGCAAGTACAAGGATCTCCAAGAAAAATACGATTTCTCATGCGTCTCATTTCCTACGAGCTTGGGTGAAATCGCTAAATTTGAAAAACTCAATAATATATCCATAAATGTGTTTGGAGTGGATGATAAACATGAAGTGTTTCCAATAAAGGTGATTGATGAAGAATTAGATGATCATCGCGATCTCCTTCTGTTGAGTAATGCTACTGACAGATATCACTATGTGTATATAAAGGATTTTGAGAGACTTATTCGTCAGCAGAAAACTAAACATGATGGTCGAATTTATGTATGTAAAAGATGTTTCAGCCATTTTGATGACCGGTACGGGCAAAGTGGAATGAAAAAATTAGAAGAGCACCAAGAAATATGTAGACAACATGGCATTGCTAGATGCGTTATGCCTACAAAGGATAACTCTATCGTTAAATTCAAGAATGTTGAGAGGATGTTGAAACTTCCTTATGTTATCTACGCCGATTTTGAATGCATTCTCACCCCTCTCCATACCTGCTCCTCTAACCCTGAAACCTCCTACACAACTCCTTATCAAAGTCATTCTCCCATGAGCTTTTGTGTTTATGTGAAGCCTTCGTCCAGTGTTGAACAACTAGAAACAACTCTTCCTACTGAACCATATGTTTACCGAGGGCCTGACGCTGCACAGAGGTTTATGGGATGCCTGATGGATCTGGCAAATAAAATAAGCGACTTATACAGATCTGCTAAACCTCTTAATCTTACAGCTGAAGAACAAGAATCATTCGATGCTTCTACAATATGCTACCTGTGTGGGCATGAATTTACAGAAGATAATTGGAAGGTTCGCGATCACGATCATGTGTCCGGGGCGTACAGAGGATCTTTACACAATAAATGTAACCTGGCTTGTAAAACACCTAATTATATACCTGTCTTCATGCATAACCTGAGTGGGTATGACTCTCATTTCATTGTTAAGGAGCTGGGGTGTACTAGCGAAAGAGTAGAGGTTATACCAAATTCAGAGGAAAGTTATATATCATTCTCCAAGTATGTTGGGGATATTAAACTCAGGTTTGTGGATACTTTCCGCTTCCTCAGTACGAGTTTGGAGAAGCTTGCAAAGAACCTTGAAACGTATCCTGAAACAGCGAAATACTTTGGAGTAGAGAATATTGGCTTGATGACTCGTAAGGGGGTATTTCCCTATGATTACGTAACATCGTGGGATGTCCTGAACGATACATGTTTGCCTTCTAGGAATGCCTTCTACAACAGGTTAAACAGCGAAGAAATCAGCAGTGAGGACTATGATCATGCTCTGAACGTGTGGAAGCACTTTAAGGTCCTAAACCTTGGTGAGTACAGTGACTTGTACTTAATTTCAGATGTTCTTCTCCTAGCGGATGTCTTCGAGACATTTAGAGACCAAACCCTGAAAAGTCATAAAGTGGATCCTGCACATTATTTTACCTCTCCGGGGCTTACATGGGATGCTATGCTGCTGTATACTGGAATCGAGTTGGAATTGCTTCTTGATTACGATCAGCTACTCATGGTTGAATCTGGTATAAGAGGAGGGTTATGCCAGGTTTCTCACCGGTATGCGGAAGCTAACAACATCTATATGGAGCAGTATGATCCTCGTAAACCCTCTCATTTTATTACGTACGAAGACGCTAATAACCAATACGGCTGGGCAATGTGTCACGCCCTTCCTTATGGTGGATTTACGTGGGTTTCTCCTGAAGATATACATCTCAGCTCGTTGAAGGGGAATGATTCCTTTGGATATATCTTGGAGGTTGACATGGAATATCCTGCAGAGCTGCATGAACTTCATAATGATTTACCCTTTTTGCCTGAGAGTATGAAACCGGGGGAATCGTCTTCAAAGAAACTAATTGCCCATCTTGGATCCCGAAAGAAGTATGTGGTACATTACATGGCCTTGAAACAGGCTCTTAGTCATGGTCTACGACTAGTAAAGATTCATCGAGCACTAAAATTCCGTCAATCTTGTTGGTTAAAGGCTTACGTCGAATTTAATAATCGCCTACGACAGCAAGCAAGAAACGATTTCGAGAAGGATTTGTACAAACTTTTCAATAATGCGATGTTTGGAAAAACTATGGAAAATATTCGTAATCGTATGGATATACGCCTTGTGTCAAACTGCAAAACATTAGAAAAACTGGTAGCCAAGCCTACATTTATCGATCGAACCATATACGGTCCTAATCTTGCAGCTGTTCATATGACTTCTCGTAAAATAGTGTTCAACAAGCCTATATACATTGGAATGAGTGTACTAGACATTTCCAAGACACTAATGTATTCATATCAATACGATGTGTTACTTCCATATTATGGAGCTGGGAATCTTAAACTGTTGTATACGGATACAGATTCCTTCATCCATCGAGTGACTACAGTTGATATATACCAGGATAAATTACACATGCTTGAACATCTAGACACAGCGGACTACCCTGCTAACCATATATGCTATTCTACACAAAACAAGAAAGTGTTGGGAAAGTTTAAAGATGAAGCGAGTGGTAAAATCATTCGCCGTTTCGTTGGTCTCAGACCTAAAATGTATGCTCTCGATATTGATGGCTCCGTGATAAAAAAGATCAAAGGCATAAAACATAGCGCCATTAAGCAATACATCAGCTTCGATAGCTACATGGAGTGCCTTAAAACCTTGAAAATCGTAAGAACTCCTATGAACTTAATCCTATCCCAACATCATAATGTTTCTACAGTTGAATCTAATAAAATAGCTCTGTCGCCTCATGATGACAAGAGAGTAATTGCAGAGGATGGAATATCAACGTATGCGTACGGGCATTACAGCATCGCAACCCATGCGTAAGAGAATGCAACTTAGATCTCAAGATAATTATTTTCTCCGTTACGTCTCCTGTAGAAAATGAAAATTTAATCAACTGACTCCTCCACGCCTCCAATGATGTCTGACGAAGAAGGAAGAAAAAAATAAAAAATCCTCACCTGGCTTCTCCGTGCTTCCCATGATGCTTGTCGAAGAATGAAGAATAAAAATAGAAATTATAAAAGGGGGCGTTAACTCTGCCACTAGACTTTAACTCTAGTGCTGGTCTCCAGCCCAGATAAAAGAGGAGAGGCGTCTACCCTACTACCTTAAAGTAAGTATACCCTGATTAATTTTATATAACCCGGAGTTTGTGTTAAAACACTATAAAAGACATTGCTGAATACCTCTTAAAAATACTCAGCTATAACTACTTCAACATCAGCGGGTAGAACATCTTTTAGTGACAGTTTAAAGCTCTATAAAGAGTTAGAAAAAAACAATGCTGAATAAAGTTATAAAGAACATTTAAAAGCAGGTTAGATCATAATAGGTAGGGTTAGACTTAGAAAACTGCATGTCGTG